>CM068742.1:100144106-100210915 GCA_035084275.1 Hydrolagus colliei
CCCCCTCTCTATCACCCCCCCCCCCCCCCCCCCCCCACAATACTCACTCATTGATAATCAGACCAACCACATCACACATCAGATTTCAGGTTTATACAATAAGCCCCCACCCCCCCTCCCTCTCTCTGTCAGGAGCTGCCCAAGGCCTGGCTCACTCTGACAGACAGGCGCCAACCCCCCCCCCCCCTCACCGCAGTGACTCCCCATGCCCGGGGTCAACACCCCCCCCCCCCCCCCACACTCTGGCCCGGGGTGATAGACCCCCCCCCACCCCTCACTTTCTCTCTCTCTGTCTCTCACATGTTTGCTCCTGGCAAACACTCTCACCCAGCACCGCAGCCGCCACTGCCCGGCGCCAGGCTCCGCGCCCCCTACCGCCGGGAGGTCTCCAGCACAGCCCCCAACCCACACTCTGTTTACCACGAGCACCAACAACAGCCACTAAATCATAATAAAAATCCCACAAATTTACAGTCAATTCACTTTAACAACAACAACTTCGATTTATATAGTGTCCTCCACGCCGGACGGCATCCCAGAGCTTTGCAGTATATTCTGTGAAGCGGTTTGGGACATCGATAAGATGTGAAAAGCACTATATCAAATGCAAGGATTATTATTATTATTATATTGTCACCTCTAGGCCCTAAAAAAACAGACCCCACTTAACACCTCCACCCCCCCCCCCCCACTCTATTCACCCTCTCCCCCCCCCCCCCCACTCCATTCACCCTCTCCCCCCCCTCCCACTCCATTCACCCTCTCCCCCACTCTATTCACCCCCCCCCCACACTATTCACCCTCTTCCCCCCCCACACTCTATTCACACTCTCCCACTCTATTCACCCTCTTCCCCCCCACTCTATTCACTGCCCCCCCCACACACTATTCACCCCCCCTCTCTATTCACCCTACCCCCCACACTCTATTCACCCCCTCCCCACTCTATTCACCCTCCCCCCTATTCACCTTGCCCCCCACTCTATTCACCCTCACCCCCACACACTATTCACCCTCGCCCCCCCCCACTCTATTCACCCCCCCCACATACTATTCACCCCCCACCCCACACACTATTCACCCCCTCCCCCTCTCTATGCCCCCACATACTATTCACCCCCACCCCACACAATATTCACCCCCTCCCCCTCTCTATGCCCACACACTATTCCCCACACACTATTCACCCCCCCACCCACACACTATTCACCCCCCCCCACACACTATTCCCCCCCCTCTCTATCCCCCCCCCCCCACTCTGTCCCCCTCTCTACGCCCCCCCCCACGCTACCCCCTCCCCCTCTACCATCCCCCTCTCTACCCCCCCCCTCTCTACCCCCCCCCTCTCTATCCCCCCCCCCCCCACAATACTCACTCATTGATAATCAGACCAACCACATCACACATCAGATTTCAGGTTTCCAGCCTCTGTATTATTTTGTTAACATTATACAATAATCCCCCACCCCCCCTCCCTCTCTCTGTCAGGAGCTGCCCAAGGCCTGGCTCACTCTGACAGACAGGCGCCAACCCCCCCCCCTCCTCACCGCAGTGACTCCCCATGCCCGGGGTCACCCCCCACCCCCACACTCTGGCCCGGGGTGATAGTTCCCCCCCCCATCCCTCACTCTCTCTCTCTGTCTCTCACATGTGTTAGCTCCTGGCAACCACTCTCACCCAGCACCGCAGCCGCCACTGCCCGGCGCCAGGCCCCGCGCCCCCTACCGCCGGGAGGTCTCCAGCACAGCCCCCAACCCACACTCTGTTTACCACGAGCACCAACAACAGCCACTAAATCATAATAAAAATCCTTGCATTTGAGCGCTTTTCATGTCTTCTTGACGTCTCAAAGCGCTTCACAGAATATACTGTAAAGTGAATTGACCGTATATTTGTGGGCGAAACGTGGCGGCCAATTGCGCACAGCAGCGTCCCACATTTCATGACCGATTAATTATTTTCAGAGATTATTATTAGGAGTGTGGAGTAAGGAAACTTGCTCAAGGTTTTGCTCTGTCGGGAATCGAACCCAGGTCTCTCGCTTGCGAGGCGAGTGCTCCAACACTTTCACTTACATTGATACAGCGCCTTTCACGTTGGACAGTTAAGGGTTTGCACCCAGGATGGGGGTTGGAGTCCAGAGGTGTGAAGGCCAGTGGATGGAGGTGGGAGGATGACTGAAGGCATGGCCAAAAGAGAAAGGTCTTGAGGCGAGAGAGGGCGGTGAGGAGGTGGGGCTCCACGGACGGAGTTACAGAGGGTGAGGGCTGGAAAGCTTGCTGATGGTGGAGTGGGCAGGGTGGGAGCCGTGGAGCAAACCGGTGCCTGCTGATCGCTGGGAGCGGATCACCACAACAACAAATTATATTTGTGTAGTGCATTAAACATCAGGAGGATATTCCAAGGGAGTTGAGGATTGGGACACAATAAGTGGGTTGTGATCAGGAGAGGGGGAGGGTGACAGAAGACAAAGAGGTTTTTTTTAAGTGGTTATTACCCCCGGAAAAGTGATCCGCAAATGGATTAACAACCAGGTTCCTACTTGCTGCTGGGTAAACAGAGGTGTTGTTTAGGTTTCAGATTTCCAGCATCTGTAGTATTTTGTGTTTTGTTAACATTATACATTATATGTTATATACGGGGGGCACTCGATAGCCCGAAGGTTCAATAGTCCAAAGGTTCGATAGTCCGAACACACAAATTTCCTATACCGCTTGATAATCCAAAAATAAGGTTCGTTAATCCGAACATTTGGTGCAACAGTCTGAAGGTTCATTAACAACAACAACAACAAATTGCACTTATAGAGCGCCTTTCACGCCGAGAGGACGTCCCAAGGCGCTGCACAGGAGGCGTGTGACCCGAGCTGGGAGGGGAGTGTTCAGGAGGGGGTAAAAAACGTAGGGGAGGTCAAAGAATTAGGGGGGGGGAACAAAAGGCACGGTCGAAAAGGAAAGTCTTTAAACCGGCCTTGAAAGAGGAAAGGGACGAAACAAGGCGGAGGGATTGGGGGATGGAGTTACAAAGGGTGGGAGCGGAAAAACTGAAGGTCCGGCCTCCGATGGTGGGGCGTTTCGGGCAGGGGGCTTGGAGCAGGCCAAGTCCTGCTGAACGGAGGGTCCGGGTGGGCTTGTAGGGGGAGAGTAGGTCGGAAAGATAGGGCGGGGCAAGGCCGTGTAAGGCCTTGAAGGTGAGGACAAGGATCTTGAACTCGATCCTCTGGGGGATGGGGAGCCAATGGAGACGGGCGAGGGTAGGGGTTATGTGGTCGCGGAGGCGGTTGCGGGATAGTAGACGGGCTGCAGAGTTTTGGATGATCTGCAGCCTGTGAATGGAGGAGCTGGGGAGGCCGACAAGGAGAGAGTTCCCGTAGTCCAGCCGTGAGGTGATGTATGCGTGTACGAGTGTTTCGGCAGCGTGGGTGGTGAGGTAGTTGCGGAGCCTGGCAATGTTGCGCAGGTGGAAATAGGCGGTGCCGGTCAAGGCACGGATGTGGGGGAGGAAGGAGAGTTTGGGGTCGAACGTGATGCCAAGGTTCCTGACTGGCTTTGTGAGGTGGAGAGTACAGCCTTGGATGTTGAGGCTGGCAGCGCCCGATGTGCGGAGGCGCTGGCTTGAGCCAATCAGGAGGGCCAAACATTAGTCCAAATGTTAGGGTTAAGGTTAGGGTTATTGTCAGGGATACAGTTAGGGTTAGGGTTAGGGGAAGCTACGGACTAACGAACCTTTGAACTATTGAACCAGCGGACTAATGAACCTTCGGACTATCGGGCGGTAACCATTGTACACCTCCCGCCCCTTCCTCTCTCTGGAGGGAGCTGCCCAAGGCCTGGCTCACTCTGACAGGCGCCTCTCCACCACCCCCCCTCACCGCAGTGACTCCTCCTTCCCGGGGTGACCCCCCCCCCCCACTCTGGCCTGGGGTGATATTCCCCTCACTGGCCCAACATTTCACCTTACCAGGTAATCAAACTCAGGTCCCATCACTTTCAAGGCAAGTGCTGCAACCACTAAACTATAGAGGACTCCATGAATAGCGCCATAAATAGTGACACATTCCTCACTGTGCCCGCTCCATCATTGGCGATCAGGCTTTCTGCCCTGACCCTCTGGAGTTCCATTGAGAGGAATTAGGGCAGAAAGGCTGAGGGCCCTTCCACCTTGCCCCCTGACTTGCATCCTTTGAGACCCATCTCAAGACCTTCCTTTTAAACTCTGCCTTTGGTCATCTGCCTTCTTCCATCCTCTTGACTTCCACACCTCTCTGATCCCAACCCGCAGCTCAGATGTGAACCACTCATTGTCCAGCACCTTGAGACATCTTCCTGATATGAAAGGCGCTATATAAATGCAAATTATTGTTGCTGTTGTTGCTATGAGATGTTTAACATCCATCGGAATAGAATTGGAGCCTCGACTGTGAGGCCTGAATTACAGCTTGAACAATCTGCTGACCCAGAGCTGAGAGTGATCAATTGAGCCAAGCTGATAAGAGCGGATCTTAAAGAGCAGATCTACAGAGAAGCTTGCCTTTGTTTGGCAGAAAGTCAGAAACCAGAAATGATGCCTATCTAATTTAATTGGAAGTAAATGATTAAAAGATCAGATATGTCTCTGAACATTTAGCAGAATTTTATTGATCTTATAAAAGTCACAGAAGCCAAATGATAAACAATTTTAAACCAAAAACAATGGGCACAGTGTAACACACCCAACTAATGCATTACTCATATTACTTATTGCTGCTGCTTCCGACTAGGTATTGTTTGCCGTATATTTCATAATGAAGCTTTATCTCCCCGGGTTCATCGACTGAGGAGCCGGTGGGTTTTGGGGCCTGACACCACACTGGGCCCTTTTTTCCGCGCCCTTTTTTTCCCGCCATCTCAGGGATCGTCCGGGCGGGCGGCGAGGACAGGGAATGGTTGCTGGACGATTGTTGGACGATTGTTGGTTATTGTTTGTTGCTGTTTTTGTTGTTAATATTATTGCTTTTGTTGTTTATTATTGTTGTTTGATTCCCCCCACCCCTGCCCCCATCTTCTTCTTCCCTCACTCCCTTTCCCCACTTTCTCTCCTCCCTTTTCCCCTTCCCTCCCTCTTCCTGATCTTGCCCCCTCCCATCTTTCCCTCCCTCTCTTCCTTGCCCCCCTTTCTCCCCCCTCTTCCTCCCTAACCCTAACCCATCCCACCTTTCCCTCCCTCTCCCCCACTTACCCTCCTTTCCCCCTTTCTCCCCTGGCCCCATTTTCGCGATTATTTGTGGGGACACTGCTGTGCGCAATTTGGCTGCCACGTTTCGCCCACAAATATACAGTCGACTTTCCTGCTTTTCTTCCCCCTGCCTCGACCCCTCCCCTTTTGCTTCTTTACCCCCTTTTGCCCCTAGTCCCACTCCCGTGACTGATTGTGGGACACTGCTGTGCGCAATTTGGCTGCCGCGTGTCGCCCACTAATACAGTTACTTTTCCTACTATTCTTCATCCTGCCCTGATCCTTCCCACCCTGCTCTTGTCCTACCTGACTGTACAGCGCCTTGGGATGTCCTCTCGACGTGAAAGGCGCTATATAAATGTAAGTTTTGTTTGTTTGTTTGTTTATAGCTGTAATAAATTTCAAACAACCAGGTTCGACTCTCCCACCGTCTCCACTTTATCGCCACTCACAGATTAACACTGAAATCACGACAATTATCACAGTGGAACTTGTAAAATAAAATAAAAACTGGTCTGACAATGTAAATTTGTGACAATACGTCAGCTGATATAAATCACTCCTCTGTGTGCAATTAAGACACAAAGCTTGGGAAAATCACAGGTTATTTTTCTTCTCTTACATTTTCTCCCCTTCCCCACTGAAGGTGATTGACATTTTTTTATTGCCACTAGGGGGACAATACCATCAGTGATTTCCAAGTAACTTTTATTGGACTCAGTGTAAGTGAAGGGTCTTTCTTCCAGTGTCCTGGCTGACAATCCTCCAGACACAATTGGTCACTCACTTCTTGTGAGTACAGTATTGCTGTGCCCAAATTAGGGTTTATCTACAAATGGAATCACGACAGTACGTCCTGTGAATTAAAGACATTATTTTGGTGCATCAGTGGGAGACTGATAGTAGTACAGTAATTGGATCTGCTTGCGATAAATTGCACCACAAATAAATATAAAGGGACTCAGTGAAAATTCTCTGTTTGCTCTAATATACATAATAATGAAAATCGTAAGCATGGTTGAATAGAAAGGTTTTCAAGCAGGACTTGAAAAGGGGGTGAGAGGTGGCAAAGCGGAAGGATTGAGTGAGATAGTTCCAGAGTTTGGGGGAGGGATTGAGGGAGAGTGCTTCCATTCCAGGGAGCGCGGCCCTCCAGAGAGAATGCACATTCCAATAATAATAATAATAATAATCCTTGCATTTGGATATAGTGCTTTTCACACAAACAGCCATGGATTGAAATGACCAATTTTTTTTGAGGGATTATTATTAGATGTGTGGAGTAAGGAAACTTGCTCATTGTTTCCCCTGCTTGGAGATTCAAACACAGGTTTCATACTTGTGGAGCTCCTGTGGCTTAGTGGTTAGAGCACTTGTCTTGCAAGCTGGGGAGACCAAGCTGGGGAGAGCTGTGTTTGAATCCAGGCAGGTCAGGGTGAAACCTTGGGTAAGTTTCCTTACTCCACACGCCTAATAATAATCCCTCCAAAAAAAACACAATAATAAAATTGGTCATTTCAATCCACGACTGTTTGTGGGACAGTCAATTGCGAAATTGGCTGCCGCGATTCGCTCACAAATACAGTCAATTCACTTTACAGTATATTCTGTGAAGCGCTTTGGGACGTCGATCAGATGTGAAAAACGCTGTATCAAATGCAAGGATTATTATTATTATTTCCATGGGTAGGTGGGATACACGGAAATCCCATCTTAGTTTGGATACTCTAATGATGGGTTTCCTCACGGGTCAGACTGCCTGCCCAGAAACAGGTTTGCAGGGTTGTGTATCTCGGATTGTTTTTTTGGGGGGTTAGGATTCACGATTGCCCAACACATTCACAGGCTGTCCATTTCCTTTCCGCAACTCTTAACAACAACCCCCGCAGTGCCGTGGTTACAGTGACTGCCACCCCCTCCCCACCCCGGTGTCCCGCCCTCCCCCAGTCTGTGTGCAGTCAGTCAGTCAGTCATTGTTTGGGATCAGGTTGTGTCTTTGATCCGCTTATCCGGGTTTTGCCATCACGGGGCGGCGTTCCCTGTTCCATCCTTTCCAGTGAGCGGCGATGTGGGCGGGTTTCACGCCCAATTGGGCTGGTTTCTCTCTCTCTCCGTGTGTGTGTGTGTGTGTGAGTGAGTGTTTTTTTAAATAATTGTTTTAGTTTCAATTAAAAAAAACATTAAAATCTGCCCAGTATATGTTCTCCCTCCCACACAGCCTTTGAAGAGCCTTTCATTGCGCTATGTGTGTGTGTGTGTGTGTGTGTGGCTGTAGGTTGGCCAGAGAGCAGAGAGAGAGAGAGAGAGAGCAGAGAGACAGCACGGGGAGGGCTGGCTGTGTACAGTACACAGCGCTGAGGACGTGAGACTCACACACACACACACCAGGCACAGAGGGAGAGGGAGGTGAGCAAAACTCTCGACAAGCGACCTTGGCAATCCTCTCCAGGACAGCCGATCCTCTTTCCAGCCTTGGCAGATCTGTCCTTTCTCCCCCCACCACCTGCACGGCTGGACTATAATTTCCTGTTGATCGAATGCGATACTTACTCAGCCTTGCTGATCAGGAAACTGGTGCTGTTTGATTCTTGTTTTCAGTCTGTTGGCTTCGAAAGGCTGTTGCACATCTGCACTGGTCACTGTGTGTGTGTATCTTCTCTCCCCCCTCTCCCACCCCACACAAGGAATATTCAAACTTCTCTTGAGAAATTTGGTGGATCTCACTGTAGTGCTGCTGGCATTCAGTGCATTGGACTTCATCACCATACACACACACACATATATATATATATAAAATAATCAGTCTTTTTTTTACTGTATATCGTGTGAAGCGCTTTGAGACTCGACAGCACCATATCAATCAAATGCAAGGATTATTATTATTGTTGTTATAACACTGCTGGATTTCGTTACAAAACTGCTGGATTTCGAAACGAACCATGGCGGACGAGTTACAAGCGGGTAAATCTGGCCAGACGGAAGCTGCCCCAGTAGGTCAGACCGATCACCAGGGCCACAGCGATGGGGACCAGGAATCGCAGTTGCTGAGGCTGGATGACTCGCACGATCAGTCAGCCCCTTTATACTTCAGACCCTCGAACGCAGAGCACGAGGTGCCCACCAAGCTTTGCGGTTACCTGAACAAGCTGGGAGGGAAAGGACCTCTCAAAGGCTGCAAGACACGCTGGTTTGTGTACAATGAAAAGAATTGCCACCTGTATTATTTCCGAACTGCCCAGGACGTCAACCCGCTCGGGAGCATCAACGTGACACACGCCACATTCATTTACAGCCTGGAAGCCGAGGAAGGAGCCTTTGAAATCAGAAGCCCAGAAAAGGATTATACTCTGAAGGTGAGTGCGAATATACAGGGGAATCGTGAGTAGTACACACCTGACCCCGATCGCTCCCCATCGTTTAGCCAACTGAAAATAGACATTTTGCACGTTGGCGAAAAAGAACATTCCTTTAACTCGTTCACTCATTTTTATTTTTTTCCCCAAAAGTCACGTTGGCTTTTCATGACCAGAAATTAATCGATTGAGCAACTTGAGGCTGTGATTTGTAGGTTTAATCCCCACCTCGGGACTTGGAACCCAAACAGCCTCTGCTGACGCTCTCAGCTGACACGCTGGGTGCTGACTTTCAGATGAGAAAATAAGTTGAGGTCTCAACTGGCTGTCCGGGTGGATGTTAAAGATCCCGTGGGAATATACGAAAGGAGAAGGGAGTTGCTCCTGGCGTCCTTGTCATTTACTCTTTATCACATGGCTGTTTGTGGGACATTGCTGATAAATTCATGACTTGTGACTCAGAACTCAACTGCATGATGTAGCTCCTGAGACATTTTTTAGAAATGTAAACGCACTTCATGCGGTGGTTCTTCAAGTGCATTCTGTTGCAGCAAATTTCAATTTTCTAAAATCAAATCTATAGCGTATCAAACATGAATGAAAATGTATCACGCACGCTTTGTACATGTGGTGCGATTTCAAGCATTCACCATCACTTGTGTTTGATGCAGTACTTTAATATTTCAAAGATCTTTACAATAACCACTGTGAAGTTTAGGAACATAGGAACACGACATTCAGTCCCTGAAGCCTGTTCTGCCATTCCATAAGATCATGGCTGATCTGTACTTCAACTCCAATTACCTGCCTGTACGCCGTATCCCCATAGTATCACAATAATGTCCACGTGAATAAACACTTGAAATCACAGTTTCACATCCCATCTGAAGGAAGATACTAGGTATTGACTAATTGACGCTCTTCAATGATGCACTGAGACTGAGCAAAAAAAATCTCCAGTGTGTGTCTTTAACTTTCAACCTTCTGATCCAAGGTGAGAGTACTACCAACTAAGCTAGGTTTATTTTAGCACTACAAGTACCGGCAGGGAACAAGGGTGCGGGTTTAATTTTTCTACTCAACTCAGTTTCTGTGTTCAGCGGAGAAGTAAATACAGTTTATTGGGGAGCAGTTAGAAGAGAAAGTTCCCAGGCTAGCTGTCATGTACTTTCCAGCAGCCAGCCTTAAGAGGGTATTGGAGTGAGTCACCTGCAATTTCAGCAGGAGTTTTAAGACCTGGTTGGATATGGAAATTAAACAGGGTAAAGATCAAGAGCAAATGCCCTTCATTAGAGGTGATAAATCATGTTTTTTCTTCACAATGATTTGCAGTTTTACTGTAATAATAATAGTTCTTACATTTGTTATAGCACCTCATCATGTTGCTGAGAAGTCTCAAAGGGCTTCTCAGAACATACTGTAAAGTGAATTGGCCATATTTTGGGCGCACTGTGGTAGCCAATTGAGCATAGCAGAGTCCGAAAAACTGTTGTAAATTGAGCGTCCAAATTATTATTAGTAGTAATTTTTATGAAGCGATTATTACCCCTGGAAAGTGAACCGCCAGTCGATTAAGATCCGGATTGCTACTTATTGCTCGATAAACAATGTGTAGTTAGGAAACTTGCCTAAGGTTTCGCCCTGCTCAGGAATCAAACTTGATTAATTATTTATAAATGCATACTATAGTTACTAAAAGAGCATTATCTTTCATTTTGACAATATTACAAACTGTTTGCTGCACTGAGATTCATGAATCATAGTTGGTGACTAAGAAAATGAATCAGTACCGGTAATAAATTTGGAAACAATCTACAAAAATGTTGTAGATTTCAAATCAGAGGAGAACCCATTGAAATTTGTGCAATATTGGATTTGATCCTGTTGCAGCAAATTCATTTGTGCGGTTTGGAGATGCAGAGTCTCACTGGAGCTGACAGACAGACTAGCCAGGATGGTAATCATAATAATCAAATATCTGTCATGATTGTTTATTCGGGATATTTGTCACAGATTTGAAGAAATCTGTGGAGTCCTGCAGCTCAGTTGTGGGAGCACTTGCCTCACAAGTGAGAGACCTGGGTTTGATTCCCGGCAGGGCGAAACCTTGGGCAAGTTTCCTTACTCCACATGCCTGATAATAATCAATCAATCAATCAATCAATCAATCAATCAATCAATCAATCAATCAATCATAATTTGGTCACTCAATTCACGACTGTTTGTGGGACACTGCTGTGCGCAATTGGCTGCAGCGTTTCACCCACAAATATATAGTCAATTCACTTTACAGTATATTCTGTCAAGCACTTTGAGACGTCTAGAAGACGTGAAAAGCGCTATAATCAAATGCAAGGATTGTCATTATTATCAGCCACATTAAAGGTGTGGATCGGTTGCATTGGAAGAAGCTGAGAGAATCACAGAAGGTTACACAACAGAAAAAAGTCATTTTGTTCCAGTCTTCATTGGCTTTTCGACATCTCATTGTAAGGCTGAAGAATTGTAGCTTTTTTAATTGTTGCTTATAGAAACTGATTCCTCCTTGCTATCCACTGCATTGCATGTAGGTCCTAGGAAGCCCCACTTGTGTTGTGGTAATTGTTGTAAAAGAAGAATATTAAAGGGTATGGGCATTGAGGAGTAAAGTGGGATTACTTTAGCTAGCTGAAGAGGAGAATTATGTGTAATTCTGATCAAATGTTGCACAGAACATGTGTGATTGGTGTTGATGTCAGTAGGGGCTTTGGACACAATCGTCAGAAACATTCCTGTTAATATAATCTTTAAATAATCTTATATTAAGTTTACGCTGTAGACACTGCTTTAAATATATGCTGAAGGCATTCCTTTACTTCATCCTTAATAATCCACTCTGATTAGGACATAATTTTTTTGTGGACTAACTCCTAACCTCATCTAGTCACTGCAGTTGCTATGGTGGTGGGGTGTGGGGTGGGGATTGCAGCACAGCGCTATATGTAAGACATCCCTTTTCCTGTAGATAATGACATGTTTCCACTGCCCTTATCTCTGTTGATATACATTGATACCAGTAAATGACTGTTTGGGTCTGTAAACAGCTGTGCTTCCTATTTACCAATTCTGCCAACATAAGATTGCTGAATAGGTTTTCAGACAGTTCAGTTAGCTCCCATAATTAATTAATAGGAATTATCCTTGCAATTGACATCATACCTATAAAGTTAATCTTCTTAAAGTACTTCACAACAATTTCTGTAAAGTGTAGTGATGTCAATTTGTAGACAAACACAGCAGCCAGTTTGCGCACAGCAATGTCCCACTAACGGTGAATATAAATTTTATCTGGAGGTTTTCTCCATTGGCAGTGTGGAAAGACACAACATAGTTTTTTGGCTTTGCTGAAGTGATGCATGAAACACTTCCTGGCTCCTGAGCATACGAGCAGGGAACTAAATGTCACTGATCATGTTCAGAAGATCTGTAATATAATAATAATTATAATAATTAACCTGGTGTTACTGCATTACAGCCCTATCTCATGGTACTCGTATTACTCCCCCTCAGGGACTGGAATCCTGAACTGTCTTCTACCTGGTTGGCGGAGTGGGGTTGGAGTTGTAGGGCAGAAGTTATCACGATGTTGGCAAAGTCCCTCATTCCTAGTGTGGTCATGAGGAAGAAACTAGTCCTGGATGAGAGACAACTTTCTCCAGTTGAATGTCCGCAAGACTGAGGCCCTCCTGATTGGCTCGTGTCAGCAATTCCGCACCTCAGGCGCTAGCAGCATTAGCATCCAAGGCTACACTCTCCACCTCTCAAAGCCAGTCAGGAACCTGGGTGTCTTGTTCAAACCTGAACTGTCCTTCCTCCCCCACATCCTCACCATGACCAGTACTGCCTTCCACCACCTTTGCAACATCGCCAGACTCAGCCACTGCCTCACCCATCAAGCTGCCAAAATGCTTATCCACACATTCATCGCATGAAGCCTCGACTATGAAAACTCCCTCCTCTTTGGCCTTCCCTGCTCTTCCCTTCACAAGCTGCAAATCATCTAGAACTCTGCAGCTCATGTCCTCTCCGGTACCAAGCTCTGCGACCACATCACTCCCACTTTTGCCCAGTTCCATTGGCTCCCCATCCCTCAGAGGATTGAATTCAAGATCCTCATCCTCACTTTCAAGGCCATTCATGGCCTTGCCCCCTCTTATCTCTCCGACCTGCTGTCCCCCTATGAACCTGCCCTCCACCTCCGTTCAGCGGGCTCGGGTCTGCTCCATGACCCCCCCACCAACCCGCCTTATCATTGGTGGATATGCTTCCAGCCTCTCTGCCCCCTCACTCTGGAACTCCATTCCACAGGCCTTTGCCTTGCTTCCTCCCTTGACTATTTCAAGGCCGGTCACAAGACCCTCCTCTTCGACCGTGCCTTCTGCTGCCCTCCCCTCTCCGTCTCCTAACTCTCTCCCGCCTCTCCCCCTACCCTGCCCCTCTCGCCTGCTCAGGTCCCGGCCTGACTGTTCAGCACCTTGGGACATCCTCTTGACGTGAAAGACACTCTATAAATGTAATTTTGTTGTTGTAGAAAGAAGTGTCACTTACTTACCAATCCCTACATACCTTTGTCCTTCCCTACCTCTGAGCTTCCCAGCCTCACTCTCCTGTCTATGAAACCACAGAATTGTTGTTTCCCATTTCAACCACAATACTGAATTCCAACTCCCATTGACGTGACAAATGCCAGTATCAACAAATTATCAGTATGTTTCCTGGTCCCACAAGTTATATAAAACACGATTCGACTTGCACAAAACAGTGTTTGATAATGACTACACACCAAATGATATTTAAATGTTGGGGGAGTGGTTGGTGCTGACTTGTGAAGAACATTTTTAGGGCAGATACCAATGAGTTTTTCTTTACATAGGAAGAAGATAATCAGTGATTGATTTAGATTACCAGGAAGGGTAGACGAGGCCAAGACACAGGACTCGTGTAAAAAGCAGCTTGATACTGTGATGGGGAGACGGTAGAAACATAGGAACTGGAGTAGGCCATTCAGCCCATTGAGCCTGTCCCACCATTTAATTAGATCATAATTATTTTGATTATAATCGAAATAATTATCTAGTTCTATCATGGCTGATCTATATCTTTACTGTTGTTTCAAATGCAATTTCCCGCTCTCTCCCCGGATCCCTTAATAGCCCGACCTACCAAAAATCTATCAATCTTGAATGTGTAGATGGATCCAACGAAGGGAAATGGGTGTTCTGGAGGGATGAGATAGGAATGGGCAGTCTTTATCATCCAAACCAATTTTGTGAATTTGTGACACAAACTGCGAGTCGCAGTCCTGCTTATCCCTCTGGCAGTGAGTGTCAGCAGGTTGCTCTAGGCCTGGACATTCCCTTTATGATCAGAACTCTTACGATGCACTATAAGTACATCCTAATAGCATTTGCCCAGTGGCATTTTGTTACACCTGCCATTATACATAGCATTGCTGCAATGTGCATTCATAGACAAAGGATTGTCTGCTCACATTGAACCATGAAACTACGCAGCAGCTTTGTTGCAACACCACTCCAGATTGCTTAGCATCGATGCCTTGCAGAGAGCTAAGCTTCTTTTTAAAACGTGTCTCTAACAGTCCAATGTCTTGCCTCAATGCAGTAGATATAGAAATGAATAATATGTTGCATAACCTTCAAACCATTACACTACTTAGTGTGGCCTGTGGCGTCAAGTGTTTATTTCAGATATGGACAAATCTTAGTGTGGTTGGGGCTTCAAACGGAAGCATACAGGAGAGATTAAAGGAGTCAAAAGAGGTAATTGGATCGCAGGCCGCAATCGAACTGCTACATCCACTAAAAGCATGAAACTACTGTTTACTCTCTTAACTTCAGTCAAATACAGCTTTAAAAACAGAACCACTGAAATTAAACAGTATGCAGTCCGAGCAAATCCTTGAGGGTGGAGGTCTGTGGTGTGAGCGATGTGATGAACAACTATTTGTAGCTTTAAAAACACATGAAGAGTTTGTATTGCAAATCCGTATCTTAAAAACTCAGCACACATATAAATGGCAATGTAGCTGAACACTTGTTTTTTTGATTGTGACTTTTATCAACCCTGATGGGAAGCACATTGATCTGGTTCTGTTAATGTGTTGGTGGTGGTTTCAACTTTTAACACATGTTTTACTTTCTCAAGCTCACATTGGCAAGATTGGTGAGCTTTACTGTCAATGGAGAATTCACCCTTGCGATGTAGTGATGTTTGTTCATTCTATTTTTCTGCTTTCCCCCTTTTTTCTGAGGCTTGCGACATATCCTGAGAGTGAATCAATTGGCACCTGAAATGCAAGGCACAGCACATAAAAAGTAGATATATGAGGCACAGGTGGTCAAACGACTGGTTCATATAGATAATATCATAGAATTATACAGCACAGAAGGAGGTCATTCGGCCCTTTGTGTCTGTGTCAACTTTTGAAAAGAGTTATTCAAACAAGTCCTACTGTACCGTTCTTTTCCCATAGTCCTGCAAACTTGTCCTCCCAAAATAATTATCTCGTTCTATCTTAAAAGTTGTTATCGAATCAGCTTCCACCACCCTTTCAGGCAATGCATTCCAGATCCGAACAAATTGCTGCATGAAAAAAATTCTCTTAATCTCCCCTCTGTTTCTTTCAACAACTATTTTAAATCGGTGACCTCGGGTTGCCAACCCATTCACCAGAGGAAATAGTTTCTCCTTGTTCACCTTATCGAATCTCCTCACTGAAATCTTCTATAAGGTCTCCACTTAACCTTCTCTGCTCCAAGCAGAATAATCCTAGTTTCTCTAGCCTCTCCTGATAAATGAAGTGAACTCATTCCTGGTACAGTGCCATTCTGGTAAATCTCCTTTGCACCCTCTGCAGTGCCTTGACATGCTTCCTAAAGTGTGGTGCCCAGAACTGAACACAGTAGTCTAGCTGAGTCCTAACTAGTGTTTTATCAAGGTTCATCATAACTTCCTGACTTGTATTCTATGCACCAATTTATAAAGCCTGGGATCCTGAATGCTTTCTTTTAACAGCTTTATATTTGTGCCTGCCACCGTCAAAGATTTACAAATTCTCAGGTATCTCTGTTCCTTCATTGCTTTCAAGATTCTACAACCGAGTTTATATTGCCTCTCCTCATTCTTCCTTCCAAAATATTTGTGGGACACTGCTGTAGCCAATTGGCTGCTGCGTTTTGCCCACTTGACAGTACAGCCACTTCATTTGACAGTATATTCTGTGAAGCTCTTTGAGACGTCAAGAAGATGTGAAAAGCCCTATATCAAACGCGAGGATTATTATTATATTATAGAGTCATGAGTACTTTTCTGATCACTGTAACATAAAGGAAAATTCAGGCACGAGAGAGTGAACAATGACTGTGGCCAATGTTAATAATAATAAAACCTTACATTTGATATGGCACCTTATCACATCATCGAGGTGTCTCAAAGCGCTTCACAGTATATACTTTCAAGTCTATTAACTGTATATTTTGCGGGCGAAACACGGCAGCCAATTGTGCACAGCGGTATCCCACAAATAGTCGTGGATTGAGTAATGATCTACAATAATAGTAATCCTTGCATTTGATATAGGGCCTTATCACATCTTCTAGACGTCTCAAAGTGCTTCACAGAGTATACTGTAAAGTGAATTGACTGTATACTTGTGGGAGAAATGTGACAGCAAATTGCGCACAGCAGTGTCCCACAAATGGTCGTGGAATGAAATGACCAATTTTTGTTATTGTTTATACTTCTTGAGGGATTATTATCAGGCATGTGGAGTAAGGAAACCTGGCCAAGGTTTCGCCCTGCCAGGAACAACAAAATATAACAACAACAGCAACAAGGAAGGAAGGAATAGACAAGACAGCCTTGACCCATTACAAGAGATTTATGAAAAGGGGACTCCATGGAGCTATAGTCGATGCTGAATAGCATAGAAAATTAAATCTAGATTAACATTTGCAGACATACCCAGGCAGCAGGAAAAGAGATATGGATTTAGGGTTATAAAGGGGCAATTGAGTACAGAGAGGGTGATTGGCGGCTGGAACCAGTTACCGGCAGGGTGGATGACAGCCAGGACACTAGATATATTTAAGAAACGACTTGATGTTGTAATGGGAAATCGGTGGGATTGGCATTCTGGAACAATGAGATCAAGTAGACTTCTTCATATCAATCTATGTGGGTTTATGGCAGTCAATTGGTCCGTCAACCCGTAGGCATTCTTCATGTCATTTGATCATGGGAGACATCACAGCCAAACCTGATGACATGCACATAAGTTATTAATATAAACTTTCTGGGATATGTTGTTGACTAGTATCGGGAAGAGAAAGATCGGATGATTTTATTTTCAGGCCGGGTCAGCTTGTTAACTCAGCAGACAACCTGCAGCCTCCAGAATCCATATGGTTCTGTACATTTTGTCCACTCTGCCGTCAGAGCCTCTGTGCATGTTTAAAGGTCAAATTTGTAGTTTGTTAGAGTAACAGAAAAACCAGAATGAATGTGACACAATCCTGAAACTCTTTGTGTCTATGTGCAGTTATGTGGTCTTGCCACATTTTTTGGAGTTAGCTGTCTGTATGATACATGGGGAAATCCCATCCCAGCGCTTAAGAGTATCCAAACCAAACTGACATTATGCATCCGACCCACACATGGGAATCTCACAGAAAGATTGTTGGAATGCATGCTCTCCCTGAAGGGAATCAAGTGCTCTAAACACTGAGCTACAGGACTCCATGGATTGATTGATCGATCGATCGATCGATTGATTGATTGATTTCACTGTCACACAAGTTGTCTTACTGCTTGTCAGCTAGGACTACCCTACCTGTTAGGGCAAGGCAGAGCGATTTCAGTTGTAAGTTCCACGGAATGGGGGCAAAATGGCTGATAGCTTGTCTTCTGATTATGAGGCAGAGTGTGAGGGAGATCTGGAGGGAGTGACTGAGAGAGCAGCATTGCAAGAGTTCACAGAGCATTCAAAGGTGAGAACGAGGATCTTAAAGGGGATCCACTGAGGAAATTAGGAGCTAGTGGAGATGAGTGAGATTGGGGTGATGGTACAGGAGAGAATACAGACTGAGGAGGTCTGGACGATCTGGAACTTATAGAGGGTGGAGCTGGTGTAGCTGACAGTCAGAGCTTTGGAGAAATGCCTAGAGGTGACAATCTAATAATAATAATAATAATAATCCTTGCATTTGATATAGCGCTTTTCACATCTTCTAGCCGTCTCAAAGTGCTTCACAGAATATACAGTACTGTAAAGTGAATTGACTGTATATCTATGGGAGAACGCAGCAGCCAATTGCGCACAGCAATGTCCAACAAACAGTCGTGGATTGAAATGAACAATTTATTATAGGTTTTTTTGAGGGATTATTATTAGGGGTGTGGAGTAAGGAAATGTGCCCAAGGTTTCGCCCTGACCTGCCTGGATTCGAACACAGGTCTCATGCTTTTAAGGCGAGTGCTCTAACCACTGAGCTGCAGGACAAAGGTGTGGAAGATGGATTCAATTCCAGGCAGGGTAAAATCTTGGGCAAGTTTCCTTACTCCACACGCCTAATAATAATCCCTAAAAAACCCCCACTAATAATAAATTGTTCATTTCAATCCATGATTGTTTGCGCTACATTGCTGTGCGCAATTGGCTGCCGCATTTTGCCTACATCCAGTATATGAATTCGATCACAGGTCTCACGCTTGTAAGACAAGTGCTCTAACCACTGAGCCACAGGACTCCTTTTCACTCTTTGTTTCTTTCTGTCTCACTCTATCACTCCAACTTTATTTTTAGACTCTTTTTCTCTCTGATGTCTCTATTACAAATCGCTGAATATAAATATATATGCTAATAAAACGACAATGTCTGCCTGTGCTTCAAGAAGGATCTCAATAACTGATAGGTATACAGACATGATTTATACCTCATTGGAAATGTGTTGCATCTAGCAGTGACATGGGCATATTTCTTTTCAGGTATCTCCTGTTCTTTCAGTTTTACGTTTTTCACAACAGTTACACCTGCTGGCCGTTGAGTCAAAGTGGTGCAGTTGCATCTTGCCTCAAACAGTGAGAACAAAATACCAAATACAACATTCTATTTGTAAATTGCCTTTCATGTCGGGAGGATGTCCCAGGGTGCTGGACAATCAGTGGTTTGGACTCAAGCAGGGGGTCAGGATTCGGGAGGGTGGATGGCAGGCGGTGGGGAAGTAGGGTGACTGAAGGCATGGTCGAAATGGAGGATCTTGAGATGGCTCTTGAAGGATATATGGTATGGGGCGAGGTGGAGGGATTGTGGGCTGGAGTTCCAGAGAGTAGAAGGGTGAGTGGCTGAAGGCCTGCCTGCCAATGATGGGGCGGGGCAGGCGATGGGGGAGGAATGGTGGATGCTGACAAATAGGGAGTTTGCATAGTGGTGCCTGGATGTTATGAATACAATAATAAGGGTCTCAGTGGCTATGATACTATTATGTTGCTCAGGTGTGGGAAGGCAGAGCTGTACAACAAACAAACAAAACTTACATTTATATAGCGCCTTTCACGTCGAGAGGACATCCCAAGGCGCTGTACAGTCAGGTAGGACAAGAGCAGGGTGGGAAGGATCAGGGCAGGATAAAGCATAGTAGGAAAAGTAACTGTATTAGTGGGCGAAACTTGATATGGATGTAGGGTAGAAAGGAGAGTTGAGCGTCAAACAAGATGCCAAGGTTTCGGACAGCTTAGTAAGGTGGAGTGTGCAGCCTCGGATGGTGCGCACGCCACCAAAATATAGAACACAGATTAAGCTTAGCCATGGCAACAACAACAAAATTACATTTTTAAAGCGCCAAGTACTCCCAAAAGCAGTGCTCCCAGATGAGTGTAAATAAATAAAGATGAAACGTCTATCTGTCTGTCCACGTCCCCCGACCCACCCGCTCCACCATTGGCGGGCAAGCCTTCAACCACTCTGCCCCCAATCTCTGGAACTCCATCCTGCAGTCCCTCTGCCTCGCCCCCGCTCCCCATCCTCCTTTAAGTCTTGCCTCAAGATTCTGCTCTTCGATGGACTCATCGGCAACTCCTAATCCACCCTTTCCTTCCCCCACACTGTTCTCAGCTCAGGTCTGAAGCAGTGACTGTCCAGCACCTTGACATGAAATGTAATTTTGTATGTAATTACATACAAATGTAATTTTGTTGTTGTTGTCATCTGTGTGTCAATCTATTGGATCCTTTGATTGCAAGCAAAGCTGTAATGGATACAACTTGTAATAAATACAAGTAATTCACATTTGATCTGGCACCTTTCATGTGAGAGGACATCTTAAAGCACAGGATATACTGTGAAGTTGAATGGCTATGTATTTTGCAGATGCACATAGCAGCAATATCTCACAAACAGATATGAAGTGAATGACCAATTTCATTTGGGGAATTATTGGTCAAGATATCTGTAGAAACTCTCTATTTATTGAATAGTATCATGAATTCTTTAATGTCTGCCTCATCAAACAACAAGAACAAAATTATATTTGTAAACCAAACAGATGGGACTTTGGTAATAGGCTTTCAAAGCTTTGAGCAGGAAAGAAAATGAGCTGCAGAGTTCATTGCATGATCTGTAATTTGTAGACTTCAGGATACTCACACTCACGTTCAAATCTCTTCATTATCTGGCACCTCCATAATTAATTTTAAATCACCATAATTTTAGAGGTAACTTTCAGATTCCAACATGGGGGTTGAACAGCAACAACAACAAATTATATGTGTATAGCTTCTTACACCTCAAGAGGATGTCCCAAAGCACTGGACAGTGAAGGGGTTGGAATCAAGAGGGCTAGAGCACAAATGAGGTGGAGGCGGGAGAATGGTCAAAGCAACAATGAAAGAGGATGTTTTTTTCAAATTAAATCTGAAAGAGCATCAAAAGCTTTGAAGCAACCATCATAGATTGCTCCAAAACCAATTAAACTGTTAAAATGAAACTGAGATAAGATTGCTTTTTAATCTGAAAGTGAGCCACCACAGAGAAATTACTTCACTTTTACTTGTATTTTAGGATTGCAAAATGGTGCAAGGGAAGTTTTTGTGGTTAATCTACTTGAAAATTTCAGAGTATAACAAATGGAGACTGAACAGTTCCTTCCCCAGGGACCACATCCCCTTTCTATTTTATTTTAAAATTTCTATAAAATGCAGACAGACACCCACATTCACACTTAGGCAAAATGAGGTGAACTTAATCAAAATGTATTGCATGGGATTTCAGCTCTTTTAAAACCAATAAACGGCCACATATTTGGAATTGTGACTTGTGGGGAACGCTTGATTGTTGGAGACGCTGGTTCCTTGGATTAGAAGTGAAAGTAAGGTCACTAACAAGCATACAATCACTAAAGTAAAACTTTGAGAGGCACTTTGAGGTGCTATATTAAATGCAAGTATTGATATTAATAATACTAAGGTAAGGATGAATTGGACGAATATGCAGTGAGGTGATTCTGTCAGGATTTGAACCTTGCTCTGGCATTGTGCCCTCATAACACATGGTGTACTGTGTTGCATAATTGCTTGAACTTGCGTTGACTTGCAGAAAGCCATCACCATGGTTAAGAGTATCCAACCAGACTGGAATTCCTATGTATAGGTGGGATATATGTTTGGAATGGAATGTGCACACTCTCTCTGCTTCCTGCTTACCTAATTCTAGAGAATATTAGGTTAGCGAGAGCCTTGGCTTGAGGATCACAGTATATGCAATGGGATTACTGCTGGAGTTTAACCAGCTAAAACTACGTCGCTTGGCAGTGAAAGTACTGTCTGGCAAGTTTTCCTGTTAATTATTTAGCGTTTAGGGATTTGGCTTGCTGGGTTACCAGGAGAAGCGAAGGAAGAATAGTTTGCAACAATGTACAACCTTCATAGTTTTCAAAAAAGTCTTATTGCGTTTCATAGAATGAGATTAGTGGTGGTATGAGAGGGGCCTGAGATTAGAACACTAGTCAGGTCAGATACTTTGCTGCTATCTTGGCTTTATCGTCCCGATAACTTTGTTTTCAGGCAAAGAACAGACAGACAATGATGTATTGGCTTCAGCAGCTACAGCAGAAACGCTTTGAAAGGCAGAAAAGCATGCTTACCAGCAGCCTCACCATCTCCACAGAACAACCCCTGTCGTCACCAGCATCCAAATCTGAAGGTAAATCAAAGCAGGCCGAACTTAGGACACTGGATAGGGCATAACCCAGGCGATTTAAGGTTAGAGATTCCCAGACTGGAAGCAAGAGATTACAATAGATTACAAATCCATTCACACCAGGTTAAGAGTGAATGGACAGCACACTGAATCCCAGGAATTGTAGGTATGATTCACCATGATTGACACTAATGGGGTGAATACCCAGACTGGAACAACAACAACAAACACAAAATTACATTTGTACAGCGCCTTTCACATCAGGGGACGTCCCAAAGTGCTGGACAAACAGTATTCCGGACTGGAGCTGGGTGTAGGGAATGGGGAGGGTGAAGGGCGGGTGGGAGTAGCACGGTCGAAGAGGAGACCCTTGAGGTAGGTCTTGAAGGAGACAAGGGATGGAGTGAGATGGAGGGACTGCAGGATGGAGTTCCAGAGTGTGCGGTAGAGTAGCTGAAGGTTTGCCCACCAATGGTCGGGTGGGCGAGGTGGTGGTCGTGAATCAGGCTGTAGCCTGCTGAGCGGAGGGAGCGGGCAGGTTGGTAGGAGGTTGCAGAGGTAGAGGGGAACAAGACCATGGAAGGCTTTGAAGATGAGGACCAGGATCTTGAACTCTGTGTGATAAGAAGGAAATGGAGTTGGGCGAGGGTGGGGATCATATGGTCACGGAGCCTACAGGACATAGGCTGCAGAGTTCTGGATGATCTGCAGCCCATGGATGTAGGAGTTGAGGCGAACAAGCAGGGAGTTTGCATAGTCAAGCCTGGATGTTATGAATGTATGTATGTGCCGGCAGCAGGAGAGTGAGCCAACCGGCAGCGAGTGAGATCGGCAGCGAGTGAGACCAGCCAGGCCAGCAGCGAATGAGTGAGCCGAGCAGGCAGTCGGGGAGCGAGTATAATGTTTTTTTAATAAAAAGTTGACGAAAAATGTCCAAAAGAACCTAACTCAGGTTTTTACATTCATTCCTATGGGAAAAATGTATTCGCTTAACATCGTTTTGCTTAAAGTTGCACTTTTCAAGAGCCAAACTATTGTGGGGTTTACCTGTATCTGCCAAAATATATTGAAGTTCCAATATTGGAGTTAAAAAGACAATACTCGTACAGGGTTAGTACCGTGTTGTTCAGACTTGGTAAGTGTTCAGCAAGGCAACTAGTCTTAGGGTTAGGTTTGGCAAGTCATAAATGCGTGAAGTGTTTTAGCATGTCCACTATGCAAGATTTTCTTACGCGTGTAAAATTGCTAATTGGAAACCAGTGTAAACCTGGTCTGTCTGGTTCCACCATGACAGTCACGGTGAGTCATAACTACATTTCTTGGTATGCAAATTGCTTTCTATTCACTTTTAACATTGTGTGAGTGGATTTGTAATCTATTGTTGGCTTCCTCACATAACGCTGGCCTCTGTGATCCTTATGCCTACAGGCGTCCTCTTTTAAGAGTTGCAGTCGCTTGCAATCTTGCATTCGCTTGCAATCTTGTAACCCAAACTCTAACTACTATAGACCTTGCAATTTTTTAAAAATGCTTTTTGTCTTCCCCCTCTCTGTACCTTGCCTGCAGGGACAGGCCATGATTGCTTCACCTTATTGTTCTGACTTCCAGTTAACAGCATTACAGATTTCTTTAGAAGAAATCACCTAGTGATTCAGTGAGTGAGTGCAAGACTTTGCATGTCAACGAATCATGGTAGAGTAGGAAAATCCCCGATTTATAACTTTAATCTTGTGTTGAGTTATCTTGTGGGGAGAGTGGGTATGTGGATGATCAGATCAGACTTGGCTCTGACCCAGATCTCACGGGTCGCCAGTTGGACTATTTACCCTGTGATGGTTGTGAGCGGTGGTAATAAACGATTCACTGCTCTGTGAACTTTCAACGAACTTTGCACTTATAGCATCCTCGACACAAAGTAGTGTCTCAGTGTGCTTAGCAGAGGTGAAGCCTGACTCCGAGCAGGTGGGGGAGGTGGCTGTTAACATGGTCGAAGAGGAAGGTTTTCAGGTGGGACTTGAAAACGGGATGAGAGGTAGTAAGGTGGATGGATTCAGGGAGATTGTTCCCGAGTTTGGAGGCATAGTGGCTAAAAGCGCGACCTCTGATGGTGCGGCAGAGGGTGCAAGGGATGAGCAGGAGGCCAGTGCCAGTCGAGTGGAGGTGCTGGCTGGTGGATTGGGGAGTGAGGAGGTCAGAGAGATAGTGAGGTACCAGTTAGTGAAGGGATTTGAACACAAATGTGAAGATCTTGAAGTCGATTGTTCAGTGATAGGGTACCAGTGGTGCCTGACCTGAACTGGTGAGATGTGGGTACCAAGTTTGGTTCGAAAAACACCATTAAAAGAACTAATCCTTCTTTCACTCAGAAACAAATGAGTTCTTAGATCCTGTGAAAACTCCAATAGGCCTGGTTGGAGAGGAGGCTGCTTCTTTACCAGCTCCCCTGCATCCGTCCACCTTAAACATCTCTCTGAAGCACCTGGGAACAGAAATACAGTAAGTAATTGACAATATACTATTTGCGAATCATTGGGTGAACGGGTGGGTGGGGTGGGGTGGGTGAGGGTGGGAGTCTTGAAAAATATCCTGTCTAATACCCCAGTTGGATACTGTCACAATGACAATTAGAAACACATTCATTCACACAAACGATTCTGAGATACTATTCAAAGAGAGGAGATTTTCTCTCACACTCCCTCGCTCGGGCTACATTCCCTTCACTTAACTTAAATTCACCCTGAAACATGGCCGGTCTCTACTGCTACCTCTTCCCTAGTGCCACTAAGACACTCATCCAGGCTTTTATCACGTCTAAGCTGGACTATGTCAAAGCTCTGTTCTCTGGATTTTCCAGCTCTTTCCTACAAAAGCTTCAGATCATCCAGAAATCTGCAGATCATGTCGTCCCACACCACCAATCACCTTGCCTCAATTTCCAGAGTCCATTTTTCCCCGAAGATCGAATTAAAATCCTCGTTCTTATATTACATTTCCTCCACTATTTTTGCCTTGTGCTACCTCTGTGACTTACTCAAACTGTACCAATCTGGCCATTGCCTTAATTCAGCAAATACTGGCCTATTTCATGTCCCTCGCTCTAATAAAAGGCTTATTATAATTATTCAATCAATTATTGGTGCATGGATTTTCAGCCATTCTGTCCTCACTCTCTAGAACTCCATCCTGCAGTCCCTCCAACTCACTCCCTCAACTCATTCAAAGCACTTTTCAAGATGTACCTCTTTGACCACTCTTCCCCCTCCCTACCCCCCAGCTCAGATGCCCATTCACGTATTGTCACGTGCTTTGAGACGTTCTCGCGAAGTGAAAGGCATTGTATAAATGTAACTTGTACAGTATTGTTTGTTCACTTCATTTACTTTCCGTTTCTTTGACTGACAGGAACTTCAGTTCTAAAACAGTGTTTCAGTTATGCGGTAACAAGCCACTGAGGGAAAATAGGATGAGCATCTTCCAGTTTGAGGACATCAATCAAGTGGATGATGACATTCGCAAAGACTCACCGCTCCCCAAAGGGGATGAGCTGTCTGGTAAAACATTTATGCAGAAGAGAACTTTCCAGGCAAAAGCAAGTTTGTTTTGCATCTAACAGTGAGAGGCACTCGAACATGTTATATGGGTTAGGGATACGTACAGTATATTTAGTACTGTATGATTGTATCTTATAATGTATTTGTTCTTTGTTGTCAATTACACATTGGTGGTAGTTTAGAAATAAATCTTTGGGCCATGAGCACAGACCACCTCTTTCTCCCCCCTCTCTTACCTCTATAGTTCTCCAGTATCTCTGCTCTTCAAAAGTATCCATTCCTTACTGCAATGCAGAGCAGTCCCTTGGACTGGTGACCCAGACTAGCTTACAGCTGCCTCCTCTGAAAACTTCCAGATGTTCAAAAGTAGTGAAATGAGCATCTTCCGTATTGCCTTGATTATCCACATGTCCCAGGACACTAATGGTGACAGCTTTAAATAGCCTTCACGGTGTAGAATGAATGTCTCAAAATCATTTCCAGGATAAAGAAGGGAGAATTTACAGGATGTTGAGGAAAAAGCAATTTTGAAGCGATGGGAAGAAATATGTTTTATAAGTATCATGAAACTCTGTTGACTTCCAGCCATTGCTAGTAGGGATCTATCTACATACCCCACCTCCCCCCCAACACACACATACACAAAAACAATAGACTATCCTTTGGGAATTTGAGAAAACAATTGGCAGTATCTTGGAAACTGGGAATACCCATAGGTTTTGATTTGAAATCCTAGAGGCAGTGTTTGAGTGCTCCTCAATGCAATACTGATTGAATTGTCCTACTCCCTAAAATAGTATTCTCGTACTCTCTCTATCCCATATATCACCTGTCTCAAGACCTTCCTTTTCGACCATGCCTTCGGTCATTTTCCCTCCTCCACACTCCCTCGCCCCCCCATCTCTCTCTGATCCCAACCCGCAGCTCGGGGGCAATTCCCTCATTGTCCAGCATCTTGGGAAGTCCTCCCGGCTTGAAAGGCACTACAAAAATGCAACGTATTGTTGTTGTGAGCCTCTGAGATGTGTCTTTTCAATGCTTAGGTGACAAAGCTATTTGATATTCAATAAAGGTTTACTGCACCTCGTAAACTGGCGTGTGACATGCGTACTCTTGCTTTTTAGTTAGAGATTCACCACAACCGCAAGATGAACTGAAGACACCCATCTCCAAGATCATATCGGGAGGGCTGAAACCTTTGCCCACCCAACGACAGAGCAGCCTCCTACAAAGAGGAAAGGAAGCAGGCCCCAATGACAAAGTAATTAGGCTGCAGGATGAGGTCTCGAAGCTTACTGAAGACCTGGCTTCTCAGAAGGTAATGTACTTATTTTGAGGTACCTGAATGAACACAGGGGGCATAATCTTACAATTAGAGCGGGGCCAGTTTGGAGGGAAACCAGGAAGCATTTTTTCGCACATAAAGTTGCGGCAATCTGGAATTCCCTCCCCCAAAACGCTGTTGATATTGGGTCAATTGGAATTTTCAAGACAGAGATCTATAGACATTGGTTAGGTAAGTGTATTAAGGGATATGGAGGAAAGGAGGGTAAATGGAGTCGAGGTACAGATCAGCCATGACCTAATAGAATGTTGGAACAGGCTTGAGGGGCTAAATATAATCCTTGCTATAGCGCCTTATCACACATAAGGGCCTTATTGCATCTTTGAGACATCTCAAAGCGCTTCACACAATATACTGTAAAGTGAATGACTATGTTTTGTGGGTGAAATGCAGCAGTCCATTGCAAGCAGCAATGTGTCACAAACAGTCATGCATTAAGTTATTTTTATTTAAAAAGATAATTTTTTATTTAAAAAGATATATACAGTATATCTTTTAGAGGAATTCAGGTCCCAGCTAAAGACCTTTCTCTTCGACTGTGCCTTTGCTCACCTTTCTACCCATGGCTCGGTCCCGGGATCCGCTCTGTGAAGCGCTCTGAGTCGCCGTCCGGTGTGGAGGGCGCTATATAAATAGAAGTTTTTGTTGTTGAATTATTCCCCCCGGAAAGCGATACGCCAAGCGATTAACAACTGAGTTCCTACCTATTGCTGGGTAAACAGGGCATGTTGGAACAAGATGTTAAACCAGTTTCCCCAATTCCTCAGGTGGATGTCAGTGTCCTGGCTAACATTTCTTCAGTCACTCACTTTGTGGCTGCTGCCAGGACCTTACTATGCACTAAATGACTTTATCTGCCTCCAAGCAAACTGTCACTGAATTTGACAGTAATCCACCGTGAAGTGTTTTGAAACAAAAACAGAAGTTGCTGGGGAAACTCAGCACGTCAGGCTTGGATGTTGCCTGACTTGCTGAGCTTCTCCAGCAACTTCCTTTTTTGTTTCAGATTCCCAGTATCTGCAGTATTTGTGTTTTGTGGAGTGTTTTGAGATGTTTTGATTTTATATGTGCTGCATCAGATGCATGGATAATTGTTTTCCCATAAGGTGTGCTGCTGGGCTGAGCTCGCAGGTGGTAACAATGATAATAATAATAATCCTTGGCATTTGATATAGCACTTTTCACATCTTTCAGACGTCTCAAAGTGCTTCACAGAATATTTGTGGGCGAAACACGGCAGCCAATTGCGCACAACAGTGTCGCACAAACAGTCGTAGAATGAAATTATCAATTTATTATTTTTGTTTCTTGAGGGATTATCATCAGGCATGCGGAGTATGGAAACTTGCCCATGGTTTCAATTGAACGCATATCTGCCTGGAATTGAACGCATATCTCTTGCTTGCAAGGCAAGCTCTCTAACCACTGAGCTACGGGACTCCACATTGTGTGGTTACTGAGACTTTTCAAGAGGTGTATTTCTGGCTAATGATAATGAGTGAGAGTCCAGGCTGATTACCACTCCCTCAATGCTTACATTTGACATAATGCTTTTCACTTTGGTTGTGAATGCAATAGCCAATTTGCACACATCAAATGTCCCACAACAGCCATGAAAGAAAGTAACCGATGCACTTTCTATTTTTCATATTGCCATACAATATTTTATTTTAGTAAATAGCTTAGGATGACTTTTATTTAAATAAACATCCTACTTCAATATGTACATTTGGATTTGATGAACTCATTGGACATAAGAACATAAGATATTAGGAGCTGGAGTAGGCCATTCGGCCTCTCGAGCCTGCCCCGCTATTCAATAAGATCATGGCTGATCTTCTAATCTAACTCCACCTACCCGCCTTATCCCATATCCCTTAATCTGTTTATCCACAAGAAATCGATCAATTTCAGTCTTGAATATGTTCAAGGACTGAGCATCCACAGTCCTTTGGGCTAGAAAATTCCATAAATTCACTACCCTCTGAATTAAGAAGTTTTTCCTCAACTCAGAGCGAAAGGACTGACCCCCAATTTTAAGACTGTGACCCCTGGTTATAGTTTCTCCAACCAGGGGAAACAGTCTCCCACTATCTACTCTGTCGCGCCCCTTAATAATCTTATAGGTTTCTATAACATCACCTTTCTTCTATATTCTAGAGAATATAGGCCTAGATTGCTCAACCTATCCTCATAACTCATCCCAGGTACCAACCTAGTGAATCTATGTTGTACCCGCTCCAAGACAAGTACATCCTTTCTTAAATGAGACAGAAACTGCACACAATATTCTAGGTGCGGTCTCACCAAGGCCCTATACAGTCGCAGCAAGACTTCCTTACTCTTATATTCCAACCCTTTTGTAACGAACACCAACATACCGTTAGCCTTCCTGTATCTGCAAACTAACTTTTTGTGACTGTTGTACAAGGACACCCAAGTCCCTCTGAACTAATTAATTGCTGAGAAATGGTCTTGTGTATATGACTGTTTTATTAAGAACAACAACTTTGATATGTATAGCGCCCTCCATGCCAGACAACGTCTCAGAGCGCTTCACAAAGCGGAGTCCGGTGTAAACACCAGGGGCCTGAAATATGCCATGGACTTAGCCTTAGGTTCATTGTCCTTTAAAGGAAACCAATATTTTGCAGAAGGTAGGAAAATTCCTAAATTCAGTCTTAATTGAGAAACATTTTTTCCCCCATTTCTTTCTAAGAAGTATAGAAAAGCAAATAAGAAGTGTATGTAAATTGTTAGTGTAGAAAGCTGCCAGGGAATGTATTTGTTAAATGAACGGAAATACTCGTTCCTCTTGAGTCATAGCTGTAAACTCCTCTAAATAAATCCTGTTGTCTAGGTAATAAAATCCAAATGAGGCCCAGTCATGCTTCCTGTGAACTCTGAAGAATCATCAGCTCTGAAGAATCTGCCAAAACTCAGCAAATGCTAACAAATTGCTTCAAATCTCAGGCAATCTCTCACATCAGGAGGTTTTATTTGGCCACTCTGCCATTTTCGTTCCTTCAGCTGCTCCGCTGCTGTCCTTGATCTCTCCTCTCAGCTGTTTGACTCATTTTTCCTTCCCCTGGAGACAGCACCTGATTATGTTCTAATATTTAAATAAGTGGCCATTGTTAGCGTCTGGTTTTGACAGTGATTGCCGGCATCACAGCCAAGCCCTGTCTTGTTTTCACACAGATTTCCACATTGCGCATTTTTCCGCAAGGGAAGGAAGGGGATAGAGTGTATTTATGGATAGGTATCAGGATTAGGAGTTCTGGTTGATTTCCATCCCTAACACAGGACATTCAGACCAATTGTGTAACAATAATAGTATCTTTCATATTGGGAGGATGTCCCCAAACACTTCACAGGGCTTTACTCTTAAGATGTAATGACTGTGTGGATAAACACAGCAACCAATTTACACACAGTATTGTCCGACAAACAGCCATAAAGTGAATGGCCAGTTTTTCTGAGGGTTTGTTGCCCAGGATGATGGGAGAAATTCACTGTTTTATTTTCAAATAGTGCCATGGGATCTTTAACATCCACCCAGTCAGGCAAACCTTGGTTTAATATCTAATTCGAAGGATGGCATCTCCACCAATGCACCATTCCCTTACACTGTGTTGGAATATCAGTCTAGACCAGTGGTTCCCAACATTGGGTCCCGACCCAAATCAGGGTTGCAGGGGTCCGGGTTGGGAAGGGTCATCAGAAAAAAAAAATTGTTGCTAAATGCTGAAAATGCTTTTTTAATGCTGAAAAGTGCCCGAGGCGACACCAATTTGTATGGAAGACCATATTTGCGAGTTGCGCTGAGTCCACAAAAGAGACGGAGATATTGCCTTGGCTGAGCTTCACTTCAGTCAAGCAGTCACTCCCTTAAGGTCAGGAGGTCCTGTTGGTAGCAACAAAAAAAGGTTGGCACTGTGAGCTCAAAGTCCTGATTCTGGCTTGAACCCTCAACCGGCTCAGATGCGCAAGTGGTACCAATAGAGCCAGAACCTATGCACTCACTTTACAAGATCTGACTGAAATATAATAGCTTTCTCCCCTTCCCCCCAAATCTGGCTGAATGCCAGTCATTCACATTGCAGCCACATCCTTCCAACCCGTCAGTGGGGTGGGAGCACAATAGACTTCCTAATATACTGACATGCTCCATCAAAAACAATAACTAGCCTTCAGCAAAAGGATATAAGATAAAATTAGCAACAAGATAAATAATATTGTCATCAAAAGCTAAGTCATGTGGCGATTGGGGGAAACATTTCCAAAGGATTTTGATTCATACACAATCTGTGTGTATATATGTGTGGGGGGTGTCGGGGGTGGTGGGGAGGAGATGGGAGGTGGGGGTGGGTGTGATGGGTGTAGGTGGGGGCGGAGAGGTTCAGACTGCATCTGACCTAAAGTTTACTGGGTGTCAGCTTGGCTTAGTTGATATCACTCTTGCCTCAGAAAGCAGAGTCAGAAAACGTTGGGTTCAAACTGCACGTCAGGACTTTGAGCTCAAACAACTTCAGCTGACATACCCATGTGGTGCTTGGAGAGCACTGCTTTGTCAGAGGTACCATCCTTCAGATGAGATGTTAAACCAAGGTCCCGTCTGGCTGTGGTGAATGTTAAAGTTCCCACTCAAATAGAGTAGGGGGGATTCGCTTGGTCAACAGATTCCTCTTAATAAACTGAGTCATTTTCTTTGTTTGTGGGACTGTGTACAAATTAGCTGCTGAGTTCACCTAGAAAATACACGGTGACAAGACCACAGTAAATCCTGTGAAGCGCTTTGAGTCATGAAAGAAACATTAATAATAATAATAATCCTTGCAATTGATATAGCGCTTTTCATATCTTATTGACGTCTCAAAGCGCTTCACAGAATATACTGTAGAGTGAATTGACTGCACGTTTGTAGGTGAAACGAGGCAGCCAATTGCTCACAGCAGTGACCCGCAAATGTACATCAAATGCATGATTATTGATTATTACCAATGAAATCCTTTGACCCTGTGACAGGAGCTAGTGAGACTTCTACACAAGGCGCTGGAGGCGGCCCAGCTGGAGAAGCGGGCGTGCAACTCCTTCCTGGCCAGTGAGGAGGAAGCCACGCGGCTGGAGCTGCTCAGGCACAAGGTGCGGCAGATCGCGGAGCTCCGGACCCGCGAGGAGAAGCTGGAGAGCGAGAAGCGGCAGCTGGAGCTGGAGCTCAAGCAAGAGGCCAACCACGTGGAGGAGCTGAAGCAACACGTGCAGCTACTGATGGACAAGAACAACGCCAAGCAGGAGGTGGTCCTCAAGCTGACCACGCAGATGGCCCAGGAGAACATGCAGTTGCCCAGCCTTCCCGACAGGGTCTCTCAGGAGATCTTCAGGTTAAAGGAGGAAATTTCACATTTGAAGGTAATTGAAGGATTATCAATTACCAATTATATTAATATTGTTATATTATTTTATTATTACTACCAATTATCAATCATCATTTACCTTATCACGCCTTATATCTATATATGCTACATCAAATTTGAGGCTTATTGTTATTATTAAGGTCGTCACTTCGCAACGGGAAGGAAGCTATTTTGAGGTCAGGGGATGGAAAGTTTTCTGGGCTGTGTGTTGCAAGGATTTAGACCAGACTCGCTAGGTTCTGTCTAAAATGAAAACTTAAAAAACTAAAATTAATTAAAGGGACCTGGAATAAAGGTCTTGATCTTTGCTGGTTTAAAAAGAAGTCCAACCTGCGGGAAAAGTCCAATGGTGATCTTGTCCTCACAGAACATAAACACTTCTACTAGGAGTGAACAATCACTTGCAGAAATGTCACCAGATTTTCCCTCTTCAAGCATGGGGATACTGAAGCATGGACGTGCAGTCAGGGTAGGCAGGTAGGCAGTGTCTACCTCATGAAAATAAAAACTTTAAATTGTAGATGATTATTTAATGGTTTATATTTTTACAATGCACAACGCACAGCTGTGTCCCACAAACAATGGATTGAAATTACCAATTTTTTTTCATTATTGTGTTTTATACAAACAGCTTTGCAGGTTTTGACGGAAAACTGAATGGGACGCAGGTGAATGTACGACAGGCGACTTAGGGTTTCATATGCTTTATAAAGATGAGACCTCAGTGTAGAGGTAGCGTTTGGAGACTGAATTATGTTTATGGGCTTTTTAAAAAAAGCACTAACAAACTGCTGCAATACTGAAACACTGCTGCCGGCCACCCTGCTGAGTTTGAGTCACTCACTGCACTCAGCAACTACACAAATGGACAGTTGTACTGTAGCTCTGATTTCACATTGAGAGGATGTGCACATAAACTTATTGTAATACCCTTTTTTTAAAAAAGAAATACAATGCCAAATGGAAAAGAAACCTCTTGCCTGCATCAAATATGGTGGGAGATGGGGTTTGTCAGAAATTGGACAATCCACGACTGTCTGTGGGACACTGCTGTGTGCTGCTGCGTTTCGCCCACAAATATACAGTCAGTTTACTGTACAATATATTCTGTGAAGCGCTTTGAGATGTTTAGAAGATGTAAAAAGCGCTATATGAAATGCAAGGATTTTAAATTTTTTTATCAAGATGTATGTGAATGTTACTATGTTACAGTTACTTACCTGTAGTTACTTACAGGTAGGGTGGCTGGAGTTTGAAGTTCATGCTTTGTGCTGTTTTGTCTTGGACAGGATGACCAGGAAGCTTACAAAACGCAGAACAAGTTCCTGAACTCCGAGATCTATCACATCACCAAGCTCTGGCAGAGCAAGATCAAGTGCATGGAGACACTGGCCTTGAAGGTAAGTAAGTGTGTGGCTGAGACATGTCACAAGGAACTAGGTAGGTCTAAGAGGAGAGTTGCTGAGCTCGTCACCTGATTAAACCCTCTTACTGGTCAGGAAACCTTCCATTCCACATGTCCCCATTCTTATAATAATAATGTTAAAGATTCCATGGCTTCATTTGAAAAAAAGAAAATGGAATTTCTCCTGGTGTCCTGACCGACAGTCTCCCAAATAGAATTGACCATTGACTCCATAGAGTGGAGTCTTGTAGCTTGGTGGTTAGAGCACTCACCTTGTAAGCATGAAACCTGGGTTTGATTCCTGGCAGGGAAAAACCTTGGGCAAGTTTCCTACTCCACACGCCTGATAATAAACAAGAAAATACAATGATAAATTGGTCACTTCAATCCACAACTGTTTGTGGGACACTGTTGTATGCAATTGGCTGCTGCATTTCACCCACAAATATACAGTCAATTCAATTTACAGTACATTCTGTGAAGCGCTTTGAGATGTCTCAAAGACATGATACAGCACTATATCAAATGCAATGATTATTTATCATTGACTAGTCTGTCTCAGTGTTTAAATTCAATACACACTTCTCTGCCTATTCCCCTTTCGTAAACCAGTTTATTTATTTATCCCTCATAAATGTAAATTTTCTCTTTTTGCTTCAACCACAGTTTCTGGCAGTGATTTAATTTCACAATCTCACTATCCTCTTGTGAGAAGAAATTCCTTGTAAACTTTCTATTAGCAACTCTATGTTTTATGTTTATAATCTCTTGTTTTGGACTCATCAAGCAGCTTTGGGAGGTCTACCTTATCAAAACTCAAAAAGAGTCAAGTCCCATCTCAATCTTTTTAAAACATGAGGTTTAGTTGAGTTTGGTTCAGGAATTGAGAGAAATGTGTGAGATGTGTTTCCTGCTGGCTTCCTCACTGCGGGTTGCCGCACCAAGGCCGGAACATGTTGAGTGGTGATAACAGTGATCACATGCTGGGTTTCCTAACTCCTTGTAGAGACCAGAAAACTTCAGTGTTGTCGACCTGTGTTTCAACAACAAACAAAATTACATTTATAGAGCGCCTTTCATGTCGGGAGGATGTCCCAAGTCGCTGAACAGTTCCACAACAGATACTTTGGTTGTGGAATTCTTTAGTGTATTATTTAGAACACTTACTTCGCTCGTGAGAGGACCTGGGTGCGATTCCCGGGCAGGGCAAAACCTTCGTAAGTTTCCTAACTTTGCATGTTTGTTTATCTAGCAGTAAATAGGAACCCGGTTGCTCAGTTGATTGGATTAATAATAAATTGGTCACTCAATCCATGTGGAACACTGCTGTGCGCAATAAGCCACTGCATTTCCCCTACAAAATATATAGGCATTTCACCATATTGTGTGAATATGCCTTAATACTGTAATATGAAAGGCACTACTGTATATCAAATACAAGCATTATTATTATCATTATTGCTGTCATTCAGATCTGAGGGATGAAGGGCTCACTGGCTGCCAAACAGGAAGAACATCATTCTTCAACAAGAAAATCATTCTTCCTGATTCAGTCAGTCTGCACAATCAGGATGATCGAGTCATCGCCTTGTAGTGGGAAGGTGGGCGGGGTGAGTAGATGCAGGGCCCTGGCGGTTTAAGGGGAGTCTTGGTATCAGATGAGGATCATTACAGTCTTTCACCTCAGCTATAGACCAGGTAGGGGAGATATTGTTCTGGAATCAAATCTCAGTCCTTTCGATAGAGGGTTATAGCTGAGACACTGAAAACGTTGAGTGCTGAAATGTTCAAATATCAAAGGTGGAGGTCGATTTCTGTGGAGGTCCTGTAAGTAGCCTGGCTGTCACCTTGCTGGTGACAGCATCACCAGCACAGCATAGACTATATAATCTGTCCAATAATAAAATTGGTAATTTCAATCCACGACTGTTGGTAGGACATTACTGTGCGCAATTGGCTGCCACGTTTTGCCCACAAATATACAGTCATTCACTTTACAGTATATTCTGTGAAGCACTTTGAGACGTCGATAAGATGTGAAAAGCGCTATATATCGAATGCAAGGATTATTATTATTTATCAACAAAACACACACTGACTGCACTGTACAGTAAATCCCGTGAAGCACTTTGAGATGTCCACCTGATGTGAACAGTGCCATAGCAAATGTAAGGATTTAAAAATTTTATGTTGCCGTCTGCCGCAGGCTTTTGGCAACTCTGTACCTCAGCCCATGTCACACTTCCACCTGTTTGAGGACTGTAACAGGAGTGTGGCAGTGTGAAGCCTGGAATTAGGTAAGTGGGGTGTGTAGCTCCAGGGAGAGAGTGCTTATTCCATCCCAGACACAGGGAAATTTCCATGTGGGAGATGACATACACATGTGGCTGATTTGAGTATTCTGATTTGGGTATTCTTAAGCTTGATATTGGGATATCCAAATAGTATCCAAAGCAGACTGAGAGTTCCAGATAGGTTTGCCGCTCACATGTGGAAATTTCTTTGTGTTTAAAATAAAATGTGCATTCTCTCCCCAGAGGTTTTGGGTACTCTGAAGCATGGTGATGAATTTTCACTGACTGACCCCCCCAAAAAAGCCCTGTGCCTGCTGTACCTAGATCTCTTTCCCACAGTGTAATGCGTGTTAGATATTCGCAGTGAGTGCTGATTTGAAGAGTTTCTCTTGCAGTGTGCGTATCTGGAGGCCAATTATTGTCAGATTGAGAGCAAATATCTGGTGGTGCTGCGTAAGCTACAGGACAGTCTGACGGATCAGGACGTCAGGCACCACGAGATGGTGAAGCAACTGATTGAGGATGTGCTGCATTGGGAAAGCAAAGAGGAATCAGGCCTGGCATTCAACCACCCATACAGGTAATAATAATAATCCTTGCATTTCTTATAGTGCTTTACACATCCTCTAGGCTTCTCAAAGCGCTTCACAGAATATACCTTAAAGCGAATTGACTATATTTGTGGGAGAAGGGAGACATGAACCTCTTAAATAACAACAAACACGACAACTTGCATTTATATGGTGTCCTTCGCTCAGGATATTGTCTCGGAGCACTTTGCAAAAACAATGTCAAAATACACAGTCAGCTCACTTGAAAAATCATCTGTGGGTGCAAATCACCTGGGACCTCACATCGATCCACCTCCAGTTGTCTCTAAGATTAGGTCTGGTTGGATTTGCATGCTCAGTTACCGTAAATCTAGCCTTCCTTCTTCACCCCCCCCACCCCCATATTTTGCTGACACTCCTGCTGGGGGTGGGGTGTTCAGGCATGAAGAATAAGCATGCACATGGAGAGTCCCGGAGAGGGACAGGAGACACCCATTGGTTGGGTCGAGAATTGGTCTTGAAAAGCTTGTAACCTACCTTAGGCACATTCCTGTGAATATTCTTGCTCAGCAAGCGTCAAGCACCACCGGTGGCATCGTCTGCAGACACGGGGTAAATTTCCACAGGAGGATGACAGCCAACTCTACCTCTCTGCCTTCACCCTCAATTTCAGGATTACTGGTGTCCTGACAGACTGCCTGTCAGTCATCAAGTTGTGGATGAGAGACAGTTTTCTAAAGCTGAGCGTCAGTAAAACTGAGGCACTCCTGATTGGCTTACTCCAGCGCCTCTGCACCTCAGGCACCATCAGCATTCATGGATGTACAATGCACCTAACCAAGCCAGTCAGGAACCTACCTGTGTGTCTTGTTTGACCCTGAGCTAACCTTTCTCCCCCATATCCATGCCATGAGCAGCACTGTCTTCCACAACCTTTGCAACATTGCCTGCCTTCGTCACTGCTTCATCCCTCAGGACACTGAAACCCTTACACACGCTTTTGTCACCTCTAGGCTTGACTACGGCAATTCATTCCTTTTCGGCCTCCCAAACTCTTCCCTCCATAAGCTGCAGATCATCCAAAACTCTGCAGCCTGTGACCTCTCCCGCACCAAGCTGTGTGACCCCATCACCCCCACCCTCGCCCGCTCTCTTGCCTCCTTCAAGACCGGTCTCAAGATCCTCCTCTTCGACTGTACCTTCAGTCGCCCACCTACCTCTTCCTCCCTCATCCCAACCCTGCCCCCCCTCCCACTCTCCCCTGCTCAGGTCCCGACCCATTGACTGTTCAGCGCCTTGGGACGTTCTCCTGACATGGCTCTACAAATGTAATTTTGTTGTTGTTGTCAGTCCTGGGAGAACTTAATAATAGTACAGTAATAACAATAATGCTAGGATTTCATATAACCCTTTTATGTTGTGGGAATGTCTCAAACCACTTTGCAGGATTCACTAAAAAGATGACTGAGATCGAATAGAATGGCAAAACAGGCTCCAGGGGCTGAATGGCCTACTCCTGTTCCTATGCAGGCAAACACAGTGCTGCCCACCATCAAGTTAGGTTTGGCAACAATAGCAGTAAATGATCTCTGCTTGTATCTCATCTCTTTTCCAGAGAATATGATGAATATGGCTTCAGGGTGGGAAATGCTGCTGAGAGGAGGCTCACAGCCCGAATCCGTGCACTGGAATTGAAATCCAACAACCTGATCAGCGGCCAGGATGTTTCAGAGAAAGCCAAGTGGGACAACCTCGTCGCTGGCCGGAGCGGTGCGGAGCTGATCCCCTCCCCGGAGCTAAAAAACTTGATCCGAAGCGGCGTTCCCAAGGAGCGCCGCCGGCAGGTCTGGAAGTGGTGTGTGTGGAGACGGGTCCAGCACCTCTGGGAGAGGTACGGACCCAACCGCTACAAGGAGCTGCTGAAGCTGTGCCAGGTCAAACAGCACCCGGCCTCCAAGCAGATCGAGCTGGACTTAATGCGCACTCTGACCAACAACCAGCACTTCACGTCCCCCAGCTCCGAGATGGTCCTCAAACTGCGCCGTGTCCTACTGGCCTATTCCTGGCAGAACCCAGACATCGGATACTGCCAAGGCCTCAACAGGTACTTTGTTTATAAGTCCACCCTTCCACTTTCAATGAGGTCCATTTTTTTTTGTCAGCTGGGTGTCTGCCACATGCGGAAACCCATCACCACGCTTAATAGTATCCAAAGCAGATTGAGAGTTCCACATATTTTTGCCACACACATGCGGAAATTTCCCTCTGTCTGGAATGTAATGCTTTACTCTCTCCCTGGAAGGGTGCACCCTGCTTTGCCCTGATTCCAGAGAGTACAGGAAAATTTCCACGTGTAGCTCATTTACACACGTGGAGCTCTCAGTTCAGTTCGGATACACTTAAACATGGTGATGGGCTTTCACAAGTGTTAGAAACCCAGTTACCAAAATAAATTTGTTTTCAGTGAGCATCACTTTAATGGTGTGCTTGATAGGCCTGATATTTGGTGAATGAAATTGCCCAACTCTGCCACTACCTCACCCCTCAGGCCGCTGATACTCCCATTCATGCCTCCATCACATCTAGGCTCAATTATGCCAATGCCATGCTTTTCATCCTCCCCAACTCCTCCCAGCAGCCCATGTCCTCTTCGCACCAAGCTCCGCTACCCCATCTCCCCCATTCTCGCCCGACTCCATTGGCTCCCCATCATTCAGAGGATTAAATTCAAGATCCTGGTCCTGACCTTTAAAGCCCTCCATGTCCGTGCCCCACTCTGTGATGACCTAATCCCCTACCATCCTGTCTGCTTCTTCCAATCAGCAGGCTGAGCCCTCTCCATGTCCCCCAACCCACCCACCGTATCATGGGCAGTGAGTCTTCAGACACTGCCCCCAACCTCTGGAATTCCATCCCACAGTCCCTCTGCCTCATCCCCTCTCTGGCCTCCTTGATGGCCTCCTTGATGTCAAAACCCTCCTTGATGTCCTCCTTGATGTCAAAACCCTCCTCTTCGACTGTGCCATCGGTCACCCCAAATCCCTTCCTTTCCCTCCACCCTCCACCCTCCCCGATCCTGACCGTAGCTCATGTCTGAAATCATGACTGTTCAGCACCTTGGTATGTCCTTCTGACGTGAAAGGTGCTATACGTGTAATTTTGTTGTTGTTTGAAGTAATACTGATTTAGTACTATTGCCAGGTACTACATATAGGATCCAAGAACATAAAATATATGTTCTTCATGAATGGGTTAGAACTTGCCAAGGGGAAGCTGAAAACAATCTGGAGGTGCTGGCTGACTAATTGCTCACTTTGTCAAAACAGTGTGAGGTAGCTATAAATAGTGTAAATGCTGGGCCATGTTGCTGAAGTCAGTTGAGTTTAGATCCCAGACGTTATTCTCAGGCTTCAGTGCTCTGGTCAGGTTGCCATTGAGTACTGCACATAGTTCTTTCTGGTCACTGTGACATAAGGAGACAGCCCGGCCATAGAGGTGGTGCAGAGGATCGCAAGGGTGATCCCCGGTGTTAATGAGCAACGACTAGACTAGCTAGGGCTCTTCAGTGCGGAGAGACAATTCAAGAAAGACCTTATAGAGGTGGGTAACATTTTAAATGGGATTGAAAAATAAGCCTAGATTGATACTGTAGGATGTATTAGGCAGTAGAACACGTGGACATAGGTTTAGAGTTGTAAAGGACAATTTCAGGACAGACAGCAGGAAGTTTTTCTTTATTCAGAGGGTAATCAACAAATGGAACAAATTGTCAGGAATCGTGGTAACGGCCAGGACACTAAATTCATTTAAAATGTAGCTCAATATTGTGATATGGGGGGCAGCAGGAGGGGATTTCTGGAGAGATGAAATCAGATGGACCAAAAGGCTTTCTTCATCCAGATCTAACTTGTGCTGTCGGGAACAAGGAAACCGACTTGTACTGCCACCTTGTGGTTATGGTGAGGTACGGCATGTCAACCATTGTAACAATTCTAACTATAATCGATGGGGACAAATCTTATTGTGGGCATGGCAATTGACAATGCAGAATTGTACACGGCTGGGCATACAGCTGGAGTTTGGTACATCTGGATAATCCCATTTTCTGAAATGTTTGATATAAATTAATCGCTACTTCTTACACCCCTTGATCTGTTTGCCAGTCAGAATAAGTAATTCACCAAAGTAACAGACGTTGGTTAGGCACTCGCCCCATTGTCAGCTCATCTAGGGTTCCTACAGTTACTCCTGCCACCAAACCCCAGAGTGATTCCCACTGAAAGCACTTCTCTCTGCACTGAAATTTCTCTGAAAATAAAAATAATTGGTTCTGGAACTGCTCCCCTCCATCCCCGCCACCCCCCACCACACATACACACACACACACAGACACACACTCTCATTTGCTCCACCATGGTAGCTTGCTGTTTGGCCACTGCCCAACTGGCCTAAACTTCCAGGTGTCTGTTCTGAAATTGTCCTTTTGCAACTCGTTCTGCTCTCTTCCTACTTTCAGGTCTCGGCTGAAGACCTTTCTTTTCAATCCCGCTTTCGGTCACGTTTTCCCCTCCCCCTGGCTCGGCCCCAGGATCCATTGCTAGGAAGCGCTCTGAGACGCCGTCCAGCGTGAAGGGCGCTATATAAATCCAAGTTGTTGTTGCATTCAAACATTGTTATCGTTCCGGGTTTACTTTCTCAATCACATGCAAACAAATTCATACACCTCTGCGATGTCTGCTTCCAAGACTGAAGAGCCCCAGCTTGCCTAAACTTTGATTACACCACATTCCAATGCTGGGATCGTGCTTGTTGATCTCTTTTCTTCACTGCTCTAGGGCCCAGGTAACTTCCTAGTGTTGCAGTGACCAGAACTGTATGCAGCTCTAGGTGTGGTTTTGCTCAAAACTCTCTACAGACTGAAAATGACTTCTGGGGATCTGAACTCAGCTATTTGATGATTAGCCAGCATCCTGTTTGCATGTGTTGCCTCACACTGTTTTGAATAATGAGTCAACTGATCCTCCTAGGTCTCTTTCAGTTTCTGCTGGCAATTTCTAACCCATCCATGAAGAACATCTGTATCCTATTCTTGCTTCTGATTTGCATGACCTTATATTGAACTTCATTTGCCTGTTATCAGCTCGTAGCCATTCCCTATCAAGTTTTCTTTCTAAGATCTTTGCTATATTCTCCCAACACCACAGTTTCTCCCAACTTTATGTCATCTTCAAACATAACTACCTTCTGTGGGGTTCGTATTATGGTCATTAATATAAACCAGGAACAGAGGGGTTCCAGTACGGACTTCTGAGATACTCCACTTAATATCACTCCCTCTCTCACCCCAACAATGACCCCCTGCTTCATTCCTTCTGACCTGACCGCCCTCGGTCTTGGATTCCTGCTGTGGATCACTACCTAGAGATCCTGGGGAGGGAGCTCAGGTGGTTATTGGGTGAAGACAGGATCTGGGCTTGGTGTTGGTATCTATAAGGTCACATAACTTGGGGGTGAAGGAGGGAAAATGGGGAGGGTGGTGATTGAAGCTGTTTAATTTCTTGCTGTAACACATTGTCATTGTTACAGACTGGCAGCCATTGCTCTGCTGATCCTAAGGGAGGAGGATGCTTTCTGGTGTCTGGTGGCCATTGTTGACTGTATCATGCCTGAGGATTACTACAACAAGACCCTGATTGGTTCTCAGGTGAGTGATCTCCTCGGGCAGGTACTCCAAACCTTGTTATCAATGATCTACTCTCTGTACCTTGAAGACAGATGGAGTGAATAGAAATGGATTCAAGGTATTTGTCCACATTTACACGTTGCTGAATTAATGTGTCTTTGCGATTAGGGCTTTGATTAAAGCTATAACCAGCCCTAATCGAAATTAGGAAGAAGAAATTTCAAAATGTTATAATAATAATCAACATGATATTTCCATTTTATATGACCTCTATAATGTTATACCATCAGTTATCGGTCTACTATCAGAGATTGGAAAGCAAACAATAATGAATTGTTCATTTCAATCCACAAACTTGTGGGACACTACCATGCGCAATTGGCTGTTGCATTTCGCCAACAAATATACATCATTTCACTTTACAGCATATTCTCTGAAGTGCTTTGAGACATCTAGAAGATGTGAAACGCTCTCCATCAAATGCCAGGATTATTATTATTATTATTACTACTGCAATGTCCAACAATCAGCTAGGACGTGAACAACAATTTGCACTAATAAAGCTTTAAATGACCAATGTATCTAGGGGGGGGATCTTAGCCAGGACACTGGGGAAAAACTCTTCTCTTTTTGAATACTGTAGTTCCTTGGGATGATTAACATCCACCTGAACAGAGAAACAAGACCTAGATTTAACATTTCACCTGCAACAATGCGGCACATACCCCTACCACCTCCCCCACCACCCCCCCCCCCCACAACACTGTATTGGAGTGTCAGCATGGACAGTAAGTTCAGAGCTTTAGTCTGTGGAGTGTGCACATTCTGAAGGTTAACCTTACTCTTCCCTGCTGTGGAAAATCATCCTTACCTAAGCGCCTTGGGATGTCCTCTCCACGTGAAAGGCGCCATATAAATGTAAGTTTTAATTGATTGATTGATTGAACAGATCAATATTATAATAATAATAATCCTTGCATTTTGATATAGCGCTTTTCACATCTTATCGACGTCCCAAAGCGCTTCACAGAATATACAGTAAAGTGAATTGACTGTATATTTGTGGGCGAATCGCGGCAGCCAATTGCGCACAGCAGTGTCCCACACACAGTCGTGGATTGAAATGACCAATTTTATTATTGAGTTTTTTTGGAGGGATTATTATTATTATTAATATATTTTAATCCTATAAATGATTTGTTACAAACAACTTTTGAAGGTTTTGGATGATTGCCTAACACCTCCCCACATTTGGTAAAATAAGCTTAATACCAGGTGGAGTCAGGAAAGCTCCCGCGGGTTGGGCTGTATGTAGAGAATGGCAGTGCATTACCACGTTCTCAGATACTCTCAATCTGAGCTCAGTCTCTACCATTCAGCCTCAGGCTTGAGGGAAATGCCCCCATTGTGTAGCTACTATCAGATGCTTCCTCCCGTCTCCATTGATCCAAGTGTTAATGAAAAGCTGCAATCTCTCTCAGTGAGTTGTATTTCCGTTGCATTGAGCAAATATAACTGAATTTCTGAACCTCTACTCCACATCGCTGATCACTCATGACGCACTGGCACAATACAATTTACATTTAAGTAGAGCCTTCCACGTCAGGAGAATATCTCAAAATGTTTGACATTGGTGACTGGGCACCCGAGGGGTTAGGCGAAGTGAAGTGGCCTGTTTCCGTACTGTATATACAGTCACTATGCAAAGCTATAAGGGAGAACGATGGGGTATGTGACAATTTAGCTCTTATTTTCCTTCTAACTACAGGCTGACCAGAGGGTGTTCAAAGACCTGCTGGCAGACAAGCTGCCCAGGCTCACGGCTCACTTTGAGCAACACAACGTGGACCTTGCGCTCATCACCTTCAACTGGTTCCTGGTCATTTTTGTTGACTCTCTCAAGTGTGACATCTTTCTCAGTATCTGGGATGCTTTCCTGTATGAGGGAACAAAGGTAACTATTTGGGGTTCATTTCTTAACTGATAATATTCTTTGCATTTGATATAGTTGCTATAACATTGAAATGCCTCAAATCACTTCTCAGGGTGAAGTAGCTGGCTCTTCACTGCATGTTTGTAGGTCAATTTGCAGCATCACACAAACAGCCATGAAGCGAATAGCCAATTTTACCTTGGGGATTGTTGGCCAGGACACGTGATCTGAGTTCAGTATCATCATCAACAACAACAACAACTTTGATTTATGTAGAGCCCTCCATGCCGGGAGGGATCTCAGAACGATTCACAATAACGGATCCCAGGGCCGAACCAGTGGGAGGGGGATAAAGGTGACCGAAGTCACGGTCAAAAAGAGAGGTCTTTAGCCGAGACCTGAAACTTGGAAAAGAGGGGGCGATGCAAAGGGAGTGAAGTAGGGAGTTCCAGAGCTTCAGGGTGTAGTGGCTGAAGGCATGGCCACCGATGATTCAGGGGTCAAGGAGGAGACCGGAGCTGGAGGAGCAAAGGCAGTGGGTGCTTCAGATGAGCTGTTTTGGGGAGAGAGGAGGTCAGAGAGGTAGGGGGGTGCAGAGGAGTGGAGAGATTTGAAAACAAGAGTGAGGATCTTGAAATCGATCATATCTCATCTGAAACATGCCTCCTCTGCCTGTACTGGACTATTATTATTATTATTATTTGTGCTTCATAATGAAAAAAACCTACCTTGATCATCTGTGGCTAGATCCTCCCAGATGTTAGCTCTCTGTCACCAGGGCCCTTTCAGTGGTGTCAGCCTTTCATTACGCTCATGTGCAAATTCCCGCGAGATAGACATTTCCCAACCTTCACTACCTAAATAATGGCAGCAGATTTAGGAAAAAACAGCAGGCAGCAATATCCAGGTGCTGCTCTCAGCCTCTGTTAGTGTTTCTTAAGAAGCGGTTGATTGGGAATAAACTATCCTAAAGATTCCATACTCGTACAGACTGTGTAGTCATTCATTGTGTGAATTGGCTGCCAAGTTCTCCTATAAATATCACATTACAGTATGTCCTGTGTAGCGCTTAGAGACGTCCTCCCGACGTGAAAGGTGCTGATTCAAACGCAAGGATTAAAATAATAATGATCCTTCCTTTTGATATAGCACCTTATCATGCCTTTGATTTATCGCAAAGTGCATCACAGAATATGCTGTAAAGTGGTGTTACTGAGAATGCCCACAAAATACATACTAATATTATTAGGATTTCATCATGTCACTTACATAAAGGCGCCATAAATTTCTCACAAGCAACTACACTAAGAGACTTAAGTACCAGCTCCACCACTTGAGTATCAGTCAAAGGTGTAACCGACGAGGTAATACTAAAGCAGCACTGATCCTCGATACAACAAAACATAAGGGAATAAAATACAGTGGAAAGGAGTAAGAAATAGTGAAGGGAGAATAACAGGAATGGTGGGTAGCAACAAAATAAGATAACAGCAGCAAAAATGACAAGGTTAAAGCCTTTGGGATAGGAGGCAAGGCCGAGAGACAAGAATGTCCCCAGGAATTTGCAGGTCAGAGTACAAACTGAAAGATTGCTTTGTAGTTTAGAGATTGACATGTGATAAATTGAACAACAGCATAAACATTTTGTAGCACTCCTTTCATGTCGGGAGGACATCCCAAGGCACTGAATGTCTACTTTATGTTACATTTTAGCCTTATTGTGTACTATGTGGGACGTCCTCCCGACGTGAAAGGATTTTGTGGTTGTTGTTGATGAGCTGGACACAGGGTATGGAAGGTGAGGTGGGGGGAATAAATAAAAATAATCCTTGAATTTTGATATAGCGCTTTTCACATCTTCTAAACGTCTCAAAGTGCTTCACAATATCCTGTAAAGTGAATTGACTGTATATTTGTGTACTTCAGTTATCGAGACCTTCTTCTGCACTAGATCAAGTTTTCTGAAGTGAACCCCATTTACTTCACATTGGCTAAGACCTCGGCTTTGATCCGAAACCTCAACAGAGCTGGTGTGTCACAAATCCAAAGTGATGAGCATTGGATTCCCTGCTTTTGGCATCAGGCTTTCTCTTGCAGTTAGAACTGTTTTTCAACCCTGGTGTCTAGATACACACGAGATGGTTGAGGCACTGTAGGGTGACCAGCTGCTCTCGTTACACAGTCCAGCACCTTCAGCGGATGAGGAGAAGGAGAATTTTTCTTGTGAACAGGAGGCACACGTAACAGGAATTGGAAGGCAGAGGAGGCTTTTTTTAAAAAAAATGTTGTGATTCAAGGAATTGTGAGGAGTGTATTGTGAGCAATGAAACAGGGAGAAATGAAGTCAAGACTGGTTATTATAGTGAGTGTTACGTGGGCTTTAGAATCCAAAGCAGCATCCATCCTTAGCAACGTGCACTGCATGTAAAGCTCTGGAGGCTGGGGCCACGCGGCTGCTATAAATGGTGCTGCAACATTACAACAGTCGACATCAGGCTGCCTTTCATTATTGATCGTGCACACCAGCAAATGCTGCAGCGTTCTCGCTGTGAAGCACGTCTCATAACATACCTCTTCGACCGCGCTTTTGTTCATCTTTTTCCTCCGCTCCCCCTCCTCTCAGCTACCTCCCCTAGCTCAGATGCCCATCCTGCATTGTGAAGTGTTTTGAGAAGACCGCTCAATATGAAAGGTGCTGTATTACTGCATTGTGATATGCGTGGTCTCTGTGTATTGTATGGATACCAGCCTCTTGAAACACTTACTGGTGTACGGAATAATCCAATTTAAAATCATTGATCGCATTACACTATTTGTATGCTTTGGTTATTGATATACCAGTGTACCGACTAATTCATTTGAAAGCAACGGATGATTCTTCAATCTTCAGTAAATAATTGATTTCGGTGAGTGAGCACATCCAATTTTCTGATGAATTGTAAGTTTAATGACAATTAAAGACCTTTTCCTCCCTTCTCAATAACCTCTCCGCCCCCACCACCACCCAAAGATTTGAAACCAAAATGGGGTGAAACTGATTTCCGTTTACTCACACTTAACAGAGTCTTTCTTTTCCCCCTCCCCTCTCATCTAAACTTCACAAAGATAAATTTGTGGAGTCCTGCAGCTCAATGGTTAGTGCACTTGCCTTGCAAGTGGGAGACCTGGGTTAAATTCCCAGCAGGGCGAAACCTTGGGCAAGCTTCCACGCTCCACACATCTAATAATAATGCCTCGGAAAAAGAAACAATAATAAATGAGTCATTTTCAATCCACGATTGTTTGCGGGACACTGCTGTGCACAATTTGCTGCTGTGTTTCATGCACAAATATACAGTCAATTCACTTTACAATATATTCTGAAGTGCTTTGAGATGTCTAGAAGACATGAAAAGTGTTATATCATATGCAAGAATTATTATTAGTATTATTATTGTATTAAGCAAAGAGAACAGCCTTCTGGCAATAGGACCTTGTTGCTGACAAATTTCTCCTGAGGTTTGATGACAGGAGCGTGTGATGGAGCCTGTAGGGATGTGAATGGAAAAGCTTGTTATTCCGGTTTGTTATTCTTCGGTATACATCCGGAGATTACAGTGCCAGGTAGAATCCTTTCAACTGCCATCACAGAAAGCTTTCAAGTCAAATCTCCTAGAGGTTTTCCCGCTTGTCTAGCTTCCCTTTATCTCTTCCCTCCTGGAGAGGGCAGATCAGGCGGGGCTGCACGTCCACCAACCACTTACGGCAGGGCTTGTGACCGTGTCTCCCACTGTTCTGTTCATGTGTGAGCTGGAGAGAGAGTGACAGGCAACAATAAGAGTTTAATTTGTAAGAGGAATCTGTAGGCACGTGGAACCTGGGTCTAGATTTCGCCCACAAATATACAGTCAATTCACTTTACAGTATATTCTGTGAAGCACTTTGAGATGTCGATAAGATGTGGAAAGCGCTATATCAAATGCAAGGACTATTATTATTATTATTATTATAGATTCACTCTAAACATGTATCGTTTTAAAACATACGGTAGTTGGAAAGTTCAGCCTTTATTTTTGCAAGTTTCTTTTAAGAACTAAAATTTAAGGCTGAATTCAGTCATTTTGGACGCTTTGACGTGGCGGATAACTAGAATATATCCAGACCTAGGTGGAATTTCTCCCCAGGGCAGTGTTCATTACGTCTTCTGGAAGAATACAAAGTGCGAAAATCGATCGTTCAAGAATAACTTTCAGAAATCATTTATGATCCAACCAAGGAGGCTCAACATAGCACTTGTTAATTATTATCCTGTTGTTAATTTTTTAAAACAAATATCACAAATGACATTTCACCCTTCCTCCCTGCTTCCCTTCCATGTCTCTATCTCTGTAAATGGAATGAGGTCATTAATAATCTTTACGTTTGATTTAGTGCATTATCGTGCAGGAATGGCTCAAACAGTTTCAAAGGATTTTTACTATAGTGACTGTGTATTTTATTTGCTATCTCAAATGTTTAATGATTAATGATCTCAAATGTTCAATTATTATAAGTCTTATGCAAAAAAATCTCCTAAATTCCACTTTTGCTCGTTTGATTGTTACCTTAAATTGATGCCCATCGAGTCACTGCCTCAATGACAGTGGGCAGAGTTGCTACGTGTGTACTCAGTCCCACATTGTGTTGCAGGTTCTGTTCCGATATGCACTGGCTATTTTCAAATACAATGAGGAGGAAATCTTGAAACTTAAAGATAACCTCTTAATTTACGAAAACCTGAGGAATTTCCCCAAAAACATATCTGATTGCAGGTAAGACCCATTTGCTAAAGCTACCACAAGGTAATACAATAACAACAACAAATTACACTTATTACACTTCAATAGCACCCTTTACGTAAGAAAGAAGTTCTAGGGACATGAACAGTCAGTAGTTTATGGACCTGAGTTGGGGTCAGGAAGGGTGGAGGGTAGTGGGGGCGGGAGGTTGGCTGAAGGCACAATTGCAGAGGAAGGTCTTTAGGTGGGACTTGAAGGAGGCAAGAAAGGGGATGAGGAGGAGGGATTGCAGGATAGAGTTCCAGAGTGTGGGGGCAGAGATGCTGAATGCCCAACAGCCAATGGTGGGGTGGGAAGTGCAGGGGACCTGAAGCAGAAGCGGAGGGAGTGGACAGATTGATTATGAGGTTAGGAGGTTGGGGAGCTAGGTGGCAGCAAAAGCATGGAAGGCTTTGAAGATGAAAATGAAGGTTTTGTATTTGATTCTCTGAGGGATGGGGGTCAATGAAGCTGGGCAAGAATGGGCATGATTGGTTCGCGGAGCCTGGTGTGGGAGAGGACATAAGCTGCATAGTTTTGAATAATCGGTAGCTTATGGGGGGAAGAGTTGGGAAGTCCAGCGAACAGGCAGTTGGCATAGTCAAGCCAGGGTAGGATGGTAGTATTTACATTACATGTGACCAGGTGCTTCTCTTAGTCATTGCTCCAACTGAACAGAAAGGTGTTGTTAACCAGTGGGTAACTAAACTATTGCAGGGAGTGTCCAAAATTCCACTTAATCTCAGCCCATAGGACCATTTTATCATTAAAAAAAATGCAAAATACTGCAGATGCTGGAAATCTGAAACATAAACAGAAGTCAGCAAGCAGCATTTATGGAGAAAAGAAAAGTGAGTCAGCCTATCGGGTCCACGACCCTTTGTCAGAACAGATGAAGGGCCGTGGACCTGAAACGTTGACTCACGTTTCCTTCCTTTGTCATTAAATTGAAGAATTGTGGAAAATTCTTAAATTCACTCTTTGGAAGCCAATTGTCTACAGTTGTGTACATGTTCCAGAATAGTTCGGATGAAGAAGACCCTTCACCTCATTTGATCTCATCTTTCCAGAATACCCACCTACTGTTCTCCCATCATAGCATCAAACCATTTTGTAAATGAGGCCAGTGTCCTGGGTGACCCCAATATATTGCAAAGCCATGAAATGTACGCAGTACAAGTGTGGCCTCATTAGAGCACTTGAGTTAACTCAACTGATTTGGCAATTGTGCTCAAAAAATAACTGACTTCCAAAATAGAACAGATTCACACAAAAAACTAGGCAATATTATGATATCCCACAAGCAACCTTGAAGTAAGTGACCATTTTTGTTTGTGGGATTGGTAGCCATGATACCAGGAGAAACTCACTTCTCTTTTCAAACACTGCCATGGGAGTTTTAACATCTATCTGAACAGGTAGTCGAGATCTAGTTTAATATCTTGTATAAAAGAAAACGCCTCCAATAATTTAGTGCTCTCCCAGAACTGAATTAGAGTGTCAGCCAAACTAGAGGCATCTTCACTCCTTTAAGTCACAAGATCACGAGAGAAGTTCAGCCAATCTAGATCTCAAACCTCCAGAAAAGCTACCTTGCATCACAGCAACAAGCAGTTTCTTAATTGAGTTGCGGCCTTGATACAGATCCTGGTAAAGGATACTTCGCTTCCAAATTTTAGAGTTCTTCACTTCACAAAGCATCAAAGGTTGTTTCTGGAACTTACAGTTTTAAGACAGGCCATGTCCATTCAGTGATCCAGAATTCTCATGAAGACCATTGTCATTAAATTCAAGATCAGGTTTCTTAAAAACAATTGAGTTGTGTACCCAATTGGTTAGAGCACTCACTTTGCAAGCGGAAGGACCGAGGTTCAATTCCCCTGTGAGGCAAAACCTTAGGCAAGTTTCCTTACTCCACCTGCCTTGGTTTACCTAGCAGTAAGTAAGAACCTGTTTGTTAGTCGATTCGCGGATTGCTTTCCAGGGTAATAATCAACGACGTGATAAGACGCTAAATCGAACGGAAAAATTATTATTTTTATTATCAACCAGTTTCCCAATCGCTTGCAAGAATTGTTTGAAATGTTGCGAAAGTCTTCTTCAGATGTGATGTTCTTGTTTCATTGTACTCCCCACAGCAAGCTAAGGAACATTGCGTTTGTGGAGATGAATCCATTCCCCATGAGGTTGCTGAAAAACCGTCGGGCAGCACACCTGGAGAAGCTGAGGGCTGAGCTGAGCGAGCTGGAGCGCATTCAAGAGGCGTATGTGAAAGAGCGAGAGGAACAAAAAGATAGGAATGTCTCCGTCAGCGATGATGAGGAAGAAACGTAACAGAAATCGCTTCGCTCATCGGTCCCACAATTGTTCAGGCATGCAAGAAGTGGGGCCTGTGATTTTGAAAAGCCCCTGCACTTAGGAGTGACTGAGGGAAATGATTAGGAGTAACTGAGGAGAATAACATTTTGCAATCAAGATTTTCCTTGATTTAGGAGCACAGAAAAGTGAATTCTTTGAAGTTGAAGTGCTTTTTTGTGTTCCGCGTTGTAACGTGGGTGCAGAGCAGATCCCTCTGCTCTACCCAGTCTCAGAACTACTGCCTTGCTTCCGTGTAACTGAGATTGCTCAATGAGACTCTTTTGGTGAACAGTGAGAGACTTTGTTCCATCGGTTTTGTCTAGATCTGCTGTCTGACCGCAGATACGAAAACACAACTCAATGTTTCTTATTCCAGAATGGAAAGGAATGTTTAAGCAGTTTATTAGGTATCCTGTTGTTGCCAATGACTAGCACTTTGTGATGACATAAGACTTGATAGGCTTCCTTCCATTCCTCGTGATTGGGCTTAGGAGGGTGAGGTTGACATGGCCTGACGGTCAGTGTAACAAGAGTTTTATCATTTCAAAATAAAATGCAACAGAATTTGTTCTTGGATGTAAGTTATAGATGTACCCGATGCAATGGGAACCTTTACAATAATAAAGAGATTTAGTATCCTTATCCTTAGTTATGCCAAGAGGCCACAGGCTGACAGCAGGCTGTCAGTCATCGCTAACTGAAAGTTGATGTTTCTCTGGCTGGAGAGGTTCTGGACTACGTTTGAATACTTGGGCCAAGAATGAGTCAAGTGTGGTAAGGCAGTGTGTTTGAGTGAGTACTGAGTGAGTGAATGATTATCAGGGCACTGTGTTGAAGAAAAATGGGATATATTGAACCTAGACTACCAAAACAGGTTAATTCTCAGTGTGCTGTGAGGTACTGCTGAAGTGTAACCAGCTGAAACCCGCATAGCTTGCCATTGATAGCATTGTCTGGCAAGCTTTCTCACTGCTTGTCCAGCTAGGATCACTCTACCTGGTAGGGCTTTGACTTTCAGGGTTAACAGGAGCTGAGTGGGAGGATGCCCTGCCTCCCAGTTACTAGCTTGTCCTTCCAAGTCCTACCAATGAGGCTGTCTGTGCTGTCATCAGCAGTGCCCTAGGATACTGCAGGCCCACCTGGTTCGGTAACTGGAAAACTGAGACCGTCACAGAGTTGACGGTCACCTTAGAGCCAAGGAGACCTCATTTGCCATGCCGTTGTGGACATGCACAGTGTAAACATATTCAAATTATATCTTTCTATTTAGACTGGTTCTAGTTTATATGAGATGTAACAAATTGTTGTTAGGACAGACTGGCGAGATGTATTGTGAGTCTACCCAGGAGACTGGAGTACTAGTAATTTTCAGTCTCTCCGCACATTGCTCTTCTCTGTTGTAAATCTAATGAACTCGTCTGTTGTCTACACCAGTGTTTCTCAACAACCGGTCCCTGGACCTGTGTCTGTCCGAAGCAGCATCTTCGCCGGTCCGTGTGAGATTAGAGAAAAACCTTCATGTCAAAGGTTTCTTCTAAAATGTAAAATTACAGCAGGAATTTTTTTTAAAAATTGTTATCTGTACTAAATAGGGTGAGTTTCAGATTATTTAACTGAATTAAACTGCAGTGTCTGCACTTTCATTTAATTTCAAGTTCATATGCACAAATCTAGCAGTAAAAAATAGACAAAAATGGCCGAGACCTTAAAAGAGGTCCACGTCAGTTTAGGAAGACAGCCAGGCATCAAAAAGGTTGAGAACCACTGGTCTACAACATGACTCAAGGCTTCAGTCTCAGTCATCATTGTAAATTGATAACAGTCAACTGCAACATCTTTAAGGAAGATGTGAATGTATTTGGTTTGATGTTCTGTTTACAGTATATAAGAAGTTCAGGATATGGCATGTGCATGCGGCTGTCAGGATGGTGGAAGATCGAACTGGATGGACTTGGGTTTTTTCTCACCTAACATTAATATTAATAATAATAATAATCCTTGCATGGAGTCCTGTAGCTCAGTGATTAGAGCACTCGCCTTACAAGCTTGAGACCTGTGTTCGAATCCAGGCAGGTCAGAGCGAAACCATGGACAAGTTTCCTTACTCCACATGCCTAATAATAATCCCTCAAAAAAAATTGGTCACTTCAATCCATGACTGTTTGTGAGAGACTGCTGTGCGCAATTGGCTGCCGCATTTCGCCCACAAATATACAGTCAATTCACTTTACAGTATATTCTGTGAAGTGCTTTAAGACATCTAGAAGACATGAAAAACGCTATATCAAATGCAAGGATTATTATTATTGTTATTCTAGACATCTCAAAACGCTCAAACATTGCCTAGGTTCCTATGATGTTTCATCTGAACAATCTAATTTTGGACGATCAGTGAGGAATTGACGGTGAGAATGTTCGGTCTTGTGACCAAACAATTTTGAAGTGGGATATAGGGCAGTTTGGAGGGTGAGTGAGGGCAGTATGGGCGCAGTGTGGAGGTGGGTGGGGGAGGCAATACACTTTAAAGATTAAAAACAAACGGAGATTGTGCCAAGTTTCAAGATAATATGAATTGTGGAAAAACGTTGAGTGGTGAAATATACAGTCTTGAAACAGATGTATTTCCATTTATTTTCTAGGCTTGTGTAGTATTTTACACAGACTTTATACTCCCTCTCAGAATGTGGTGGGAATAGCATCTATTGCCTATCTCTTGTTACCCTGAAGAGATGCTGGTGCAGTTTTCTTTTTAATCCACTGCATCTTTTTGGGTCTGGTGCCCCCACTATGGTATTCAATGGGGAGTTTCACTTCTTTCACAATCCTAAATCTGCGCCCATTTATCCTGATGCCTTGAGAAAAGGTTGAAGTGTCTGTAACGGCTTGAGTCAGTCAGTATGACTCATTGGATCCAGATCACAAAATCTAAACAGCTTCCCTATAAATCAATAACAAATACGTATAATAGTGCCACTCACTCGTGAAAGAAAAGTCGGGAAGTATTTTACCAAATAAGGTGACCTAGAATTGAAGTGAATGTTGTTCTGGAGTTTGAGTCAGCCTGTCACAGTGGTAGCACTCCTCGCCTCTGAAGATGTGGGTTCAAGCCCAATAATGGAACTTGAAAGAACATAATTTATGACCCTCCAGTGCAGTGTTGGGGATGTGCTGCATTGTCAGAAGCACCGTCCTTCGAATGCAATGAGACGCCATCTGACGTGGAGGGCGCTATATAAATCAAAGTTGTTGTTATTGCAATGTGAAACCGAGGTCGTATCTGTTTGTTCAGGTAGATATTAAAGATCCCATGGCACTATGTCAAAAAGAGAAGGGAGTTTCACTCTCCCGTTGACCTGGCCAACAATCCCCCAAATAAAATTGGTCACTCACTTCATGGCTGTTTGTGGGACATCGGTATCTGCTTGGCTGCCACGTTTTGCCCACAAAACACATAGTTAATCCACTTTGCAGTGTATCTTGTGAAGCACTTAGAGACACTATGACAATGTGATAAGGCACTGTATCAAATACAAATATTATTATTAAATTTAGTTTCCATTTTGTGCCAGGCAGTGTCGGACAATGAACAATGAAAGGTGTAGTCAATTAATTTGAAGCTTTCGTGTTGAATTTGGATGAAGTAAGAATGTAAACTAGGACATTGGGAAAAGCTCCTCTTTGTGGATTGGAGGTGGCTTTAATGTTCGCTCGAATACCAGCCAGACGGGACTCAATTCAGATCGCGTACTGTATTGTTCAGGCAATGGAGATAGTCTTTAAATTATAAATAGATCAACAGTGTGTAAAGTTGTTTATGTCCTGACATCTGACATATTGAGAGAAGTTGACATCTTTATTTCAATATACACTACTTTGTTTTACATGGAGGGAGCTGGGACCGTGGGTCATAGACTTGATCGATATCAATTTGAGGTACTGGATAGCAGCGACAGATCATTGAGGATGTTACAGATTTTAAAAAGGCTTGTTTTCCTTTGTATATTCGGTAGACTAGTGAACTTTTGATGGGAGAAAAGTCACTGTTGAGCTATAACATCAGTCACCCAGTTACCAAAGAATTTTAAGACGGTTTCGCTTTTCATAATTCACTTAGACTTGAAGGAGGTGGGAGAGGGGGCAGAGCGGGGGATTGCTGGATGGAATTCCAAAATTTGGGGGCAGAGTAGCTGAAGGTTCGCTAGCCGATGGTGGGGCTGGTGGGTCGGAGGATAATAATAATAATAATAATCCTTGCATTTGATATAGCGCTTTAGCGCTTTTCACATCTTATCGATGTCCAAAAGCGCTTCACGGAATATACTGTAAAGTGAATTGCCTGTATATTTGTGGGCGAATCGCGGCAGCCAATCGCGCACAGCAGTGGCCCACAAACAGTCGTGGATTGAAATGACCAATTTTATTATTGGTTTTTTTTGACGGATTATTATTAGGCATGTGGAGTAAGGAAACTTGCCCAAGGTTTCGCCCTGACCTGCCTGGATTTGAACGCAGGTCTCCCCAGCTTGATCTCCCCAGCTTGCAAGACAAGTGCTCTAACCACTAAGCCACAGGAGCTCCACTTATGCAGCAGGCCTGCAGAGCAGAGGGAATGGACAGGTTGATAGGGGGTTAGGAGGTCGCAGAGGTAGGGAGGTGCTAAAGCATGGAACAATTTGAAAATGAGTATGAAAACGACACATTCTCTCTTACTATCTAGATGACAGATGGCTTTTTTTTTGCCAAAGTGAATTACATTTTCCTACATAAAACTTAATTTGCCAACTATGTCCCCATTTCTGCTTGCCTGTTTATGTCTTCCTACAGTCTTCTGTAACTCTTCACTGAATTTCCTTTGCTTATTCTATTGGTTACATCTTCAAAGAATTTGATAAAGTTGGTCAAGCACAATCTTCTTTCAACTCGAACCTTCCTTTCAAAACTCTTCTCCTTCTCCAGATGACTAGTTACCACATATTTTATTGTGGATTTCAGTATAATAATTGCAAGAATTATTATTATTATATGGCCTACAACGTATGTTCAAATGACTGTCTTATAATTTCCTTAATTAGCTCTATCCATCTTTTTATAAAGAGGTGTTACATTGGCCATTCTCCAGACCTCTAGCATTATTCCTTCATAGAGGTCTTAACTTTATATACTGGGGCCTCAGCGATCTCCTCCCTTATGTCATCGGGATTCATTTCCTAAGGATCATTGGGCACAGATCAACTTAGGCTAGGTGCCTTATCTTCTTTAAGCTTGTGTAATTTTTCAAATAGCTCCCTTGTTTCTATCTTATCTATTGAAATTTTATACCCTGCCCTTTCTGTTCGCACTAAATTGTCTTTCATCAGTTTGCTTGTTAAAACTGAGTCAAAGTATTGATTTAATATTTCTACTATTTCCTTATTACTTTAAGTGAGCCTATACCCTTCTCCCCTTAATGGTTCTATCTCAACTTTAACCTTTTTTTGTCCACAGCATGGAGAGTGATGTGAAGGTGGCACCACTAATAGCCATCTTCCTCCATCTCCCCACCTCCAAACCTGATTCTAAATCTGTTTCCACGACATGGGAAGATCAACAACAACAAAATTACACTTGTATAGCACCTTCCACAAGAGGAGGACCTCACAAGACGCTGGACAGTCATTGTTTCAGACCCAAGCTGGGGACAGGGAGGGTGGAGATTTAGAGTGGCTAATGGGACCGTTGAAGAGAAGGGTCTTGAGGTGGGACTTGAAGGAGGCCAGGGAAGGGGTGAGGCAGAGGGACTGTGGAATGGAGTTTCAGAAGTCTGGGGTAGAGAGGCTGAAGGCTCGCCCGCAAATGGTAGGGTGGGTGGGTCGGGGACATGGAGCAAGCCAGAGCCTGCTGAGCGGAGGGGGCGAGCCGGTTGGTAGGGGGTGGTTAGGAGGTTGTGGATGTAGGGTGGGGCGAGGCCATAGAGGGCTTTGAATGTGAGGACCAGAATCTTGAATTGAATCCTCTGGATGATGGAGAGCCAATGGAGTCGGGCGAGGATGGGAAAGATGGGGTCACGAAGCTTGGAGAGGTGGAGAATTCTGGATTATCTGCAACCTGTGGAGGGAGGAATTGGGGAGGCCAACCAACATGGCTTTTACATAGTCAAACCAAAGAGTGAGTTTTCCAGGGAGGAAGTCCTGGATTATCGGGAAGGTCATTAAGGAAGACAGAAGGAGGCTAGAATTGTTTTTAACTAAAATACCTGCTCCTAGAGACAGTGTGATATTGCCTGCAAAAACACTGTGCCAAGATGGAAATGAACAATTGACATACACTCTTGCAGTGTGGCACTGGACCATGAAACACTTCTCTTTCACACCCTTTTACTGTCCCAACATGCCTACACAGTTTTACTGTCCCATAATATCAACCTTTGGCATTTCACAAAAAGTCACACCCCATTCTGTGCAGACAGCGCCTTCACTGTGGCTGAACAAATTTTACTTTGTAATACTACCTGAAAATCATTAATTTGTCATTGCTCCTTCACACTAGGATAGCTCACCCACTCAGAGCACAAGTCACAAGCCCAGCTGTTCCTATCCTCAAAAAACCATAAAGATGTTATTTCATATATATATAGAAGAGCCCATTTCAAATATACACACATGTCATCATCCTCCACCACTCCCCCCACCCTCCACTCCCCTACAGTGCCTCACTGTGTAAAATGAAAGAAAGAACTTGCAATTTTATAACCCCTTATCAAGTAGAAACATCTCAAAGCATTCTGCAGTAATTGTGGTTAAGTGTAGTGATTTTGTTTCCTAGGCAAACACAGCTGCCATTTTGCATAAAGCAAGGTTCCCAAGCAACGATGAGATGAATAATCCAATTTATCTGGGGAATTGTTGATCTGGACATCAAGAGAAACTCCTGTCTCTATTCAAATAGTGCTATGAGGTAATGCACTGTGCAATAGTGCACTGCAGAGTCAGCCTAGATAATGAGCTCAAGTGCTCAGATGCAGGACTTGAACTCTAACCTTCTGACCCAGTGTGCTCGTAACTGAGTGAATAGATAGATGGTATGGTGTGGTACTGAGACACATGAACTTGGAAGATATCTCTGACTATGTGAATTGAATGTGTATCAGAAAGAATAGTATCGGAGGCGCTGCAAATAGATATTCTATCTTCATGTCAGTTGTAAGGAAAATACTGGAATTCATCATCAGGGACAGAGTGATTTAACACTTGGACAGGTATGAGCTTGTCAAAGAGAGTCAGCACAGATTTGGGAGGTTAGCTAGTATTTTACTAACCTAGTTGAATTTTTTGAGGAGGTCACTAAAATGGTGGATAAGAGAGTATGGATGTCATTTATATGGACTTCAGGTTCCACACAAAAAATGATTAGCGAAAATGGAAGCACACGGAGTCAGAGGTAACCTTGTGAAGTAGCTTCGTAATTGGTTGGGAGACAGGTTACTGAGAATAGGGATAAAGGGAACTTTCTCTGATTGGTGGGGTCTGGACTGGCATCTCAGCTGTTTGTCATATATGTAAATGGCATGGATGAAGGAATAGAAAGTTTATATCCAAGTTTGCAGATGACACTAAGCTAGGAGGTTCAGTAAGTTGTGCAGATAGAAGTAAGAAGTTACAAAGGAATTTAGACAGATTAAGTGAGTGGGCAGATAGAATTAAATGTAGGGAAGAGGTAGGTCATCCACTATGGACCGAAAAAAGATAAAGCAGAATATTTTCTTAATAGGGAGAAATTAAGAACAGTGGAGGAACAAAGAGATTTGGGTGTCTATATACACAAATCACTAAAATCCAGTTCCCAGGTACAAAAAGTAACCAAAAGGCAAATAGAAAGTTGACCTTTATATCAAGACGCCTGGCATACAAAGGGGAAGAAATGATGCTTCAGCTGTAAACAACAACACAAAAAAATTTGTAAAGCGTCTTTCACATTGGGTGGACATCCCAAGGTGCTGAACAGTCAGAGATCAGGACCTGAGCATGGAGGGTGGGCAGTGTTGGGATGAGGGAGGGCAGAGAGGTAGGGAGACAGCTCAAGGCATGGTCGAAAAGAAGGGTCTTGAGTCAGACCTTGAAGAAGGCAAGGGGAGTAAGGTGAAGGGATTGTGGGATGGAGTTCCAAAGAGTGGGGGCAGGGAGGCTAAAAGCCATGACACCGATGGTAAGGTGGTTCAGGTGGGAGACATGGAGCAAGCAGAAGTCTGATGAACAGAGAAAGCAGACAGGTTGATGATTTGGGGTCAGCAGGTCAGAGAGGTAGGAGGCAAGGCCATGGAGGATCTTGAAAGCGAAGATGAAGATTTTGAATTCTATCCTGAGGTTTGGGGAACCAGTGGAGCCAGGTGAGTGTGGAGGTGATGGGGTCATGGAGACTGGTGTGCAAGAGGACAGGAGCTGCAGAGTTTTGGATGATCTGCAGCTTGTGGGAAGCGGTGGGGAGGCTGACAAGGAGGGAGTTTCCGTAGTTGAGCCTTGAGGAAACAAATGTGTGTAAGAGGATTTCAGCGGCCTGAGGGGTGATGCAGTGGGGTAGACAATCAATGTTGAGAAGGTAGTAGATGGCAGTGCTGGTCATGGCATGGATATGGTGGAGAACCGACAGTTGAGGGTCGAATAAGATGCCCGGGTTCTTGACTGGCTTGGTGCAATGTGCATCCGTGGATGCTGATGCTAGCAATGTCTAATAGAGCGTTAATCAGACACCATTTGGAGTACTGCGTTCAGTATTGGGCACTACAACCCAGGAAAGATATATTGGTCTGGTGCAGGTTCACCAGAATGTTACCAGGCCTAAAGGGGTTAAGCTACGAGGAAAGGCTGCGTAAACTTGGATTGTAGACACTTGAGTTTAGAAGGTTGAGGGGTGATTTGATTGAGGTATTTAAAATGATAAAGGGATTCCGAAGAATAGATACAGAGAAGGTGGAGGAATGTAAAACAAGGAAGCAGAATCTTAAAATTAGAACCAGGCCATTTAAAAGTGAAATCAGGAAGTATTGTTTCACTCAAACTGAGGTAGAAGTCTGAAATTCTCTCCTCCAAAAGGTCGTAGATGCTGGATCCATCCACACCTTCAAGAGTGAGATTGATAGATTTTTGGTAGGTCAGGGTGTTAAGAGATATGGGGAGAAAGTGGGAAATTTGAATTGAAAGATGATCTGAGTCACAGAACAGTCATGGTCTAATTAAATGGTGGAACAGGCTTGTCGGACTGAATGGCCTACTCCTGTTCCTATATTCCTAAAACAGCACAGGAAAAAAAGCAATTTCTCTAGTACAGAGCTGGGTCTTAAAGGGCTCAGGTAATCAGAACAGCCACTGCATGAAGGGGACGCAGTACTCTTCTATGGGGTCCCACTTAGCAAGGACACTTCAGCTGTGTGTGCATTGTGTTGTGCAGAGTCCTGCTGTGTGTCAGGCAGACAGCGTCAGAGAGATAAAAGTGCATGTTTAAACAGATTTTGTGGGGAGATGGAACAGAGAGGGAGACACAACACAAAGTAATAACCAGAAAAAATGGAAAGAGATGGAGACAGAGTGGAGACAGGGAAACTAAGAGTCAGAAAGCAAGTGTAAGCTAAATCACTTTAAAATGACAGTTCATGACCTTAATATTACATAATTTGATTTTTTTACTAAAAACCATCGGCTTCTATATTTCAATCATATTACAGTATATACGTGTTTTATTTTTAATCATGCATTATCATCATGTTTAACTTCTGCAGTTAAATCCAATTATTTTCTGGTCTCAAAATATTCATTCATATAGCACTTGATAATCCCTCAAGAAAAAAAAGCAGTAATAAATTGGCAATTTCAATCTACAACTGTTTGTGGGACACTGTTGTGTGCAATTGGCTGCTGTGTTTTGCCCACAAATATACAGTTAATTCACTTTATAATATATTCTGTGAAGCGCTTTGAGACGTCTAGAAGACATGAAAAGCACTAAGTCAACTTATTATTATTCATGGAAATTCTCAAGATAGATTGTTGGAATGGAATGCACACTCCATTCTCTCTCCCTGGAGGGACACAACCTGCTTGCCTAATTCTGGAGAGTATTAGGTGCAGATGACAAGTGCCAAGGCTTGGGGACATCAGAATATGCTTTGGAATACTTATGGAGTCTAACCAGCTAACACTGCATGGCTAACCATTGATATTGTTGTCTGGCAAGCTTTCCTGCTGTTTGTCTAGCTAGGACCATCGTACCCACTTGGGCTTTGTGTTGCAGGGTTAATAGGAGCTGAGTGGGATGACTCTACCCCAATGAGTAGTCTGCCCTTCCAGGTCCTGACAATGATCCTGAGCCTGTCATCAGCAGTGCCTTAGAACACAAGAGGGTTGGCTCAATTCTGATCCTCTGCCAAACATATCAAATTGGAGCCAGTTGAGCTCCTAGATCCTGCTTACCTCCCCCCAGGAAGATAATTTCTAGTTCGTTATTTAACATCTGACAAGTGGACTTTCCCTGGATGTCTTGCAAGCTAGGGAGACCAAGCTGGGGAGACCTGTGTTCGAATCCAGGCAGGTCAGGGTGAAACCTTGGGCAAGTTTCCTTACTCCACACGCCTAATAATATTAATCCCTCCAAAAAAAAACCACAATAATAAAATGGTTATGCTGTGATTCCCCCACAAATATACAATCAATTCACTTTACAGTATATTCTGTGAAGCGCTTTGGGACAGCGATAAGATGTGAAAAGCGCTATATCAAATGCAAGGATTATTATTATTATGGCAGGTGCCAGGAACTCCCTGCAAGCTTCCTAGTGGAACACCTGCTTCCTAACACACACACACAAAGCCAAGGTGTTAACAAAATAAGGGGAAAGTGGAAAGTAATGATCCCTTTCCTATAAAAAGCAAATCTAGAACACGCGACATAATAATAATCCTTACATTTGATAAAGTTCCTTATCACGTCGATGAGATATCTCAAAGTGCTTCCCACAATATATTGTAAAGTGAATTGACTGTGCAATGTACCACAAACAGTTGTGGATTGGTTGACCAAATTATTCTCTTTTTTTGGAGCGATTATTACCTCTAAAAAGCGATCCGCTACCCTCTTCCTAGGGGCAGCGTCTTGGAGTGCTTAACAGAGGCAGAGGAGAGAAGGGAGATGACCATACTCAAAGGGAAAGGTGTTCAACTGCAATCTCAACACAGTGAAGGAGGGGCAAGGCAGAGGGATAGTGTGTCTTTCATCTTGGGAAGAGGTTGTCTCAAAGTGTTTCACATCGTACAGTGTACTGACTATATTTTGTGGGCCAGAGACATAACTTCAAAACAAATAAGTTGATACCTACTGATGTTCTCTCTCTCTCTCTCTCTCTCTCTGTCTCACACCTGTTAAGCTCACGTGTGTTACTGCCTTAGAAAATAAATCCAGAAAATATTTCTTCACACAAAGGGTGAGAATGTAGAATACACAATTCTGAAATGCCATAGCAAGAGAATTGACTGAGGAGCTTAAAAGAAATCAATCAATCAATCAAAACTTACATTTATATAGCGCCTTTCACGTCGAGAGGACATCCCAAGGTGAAAGATAAAATAAAAGAGAGTTAGACAGGGACATGGTTTGGAAAGTGAAGGTATTAAAGGGATATAGTGAAAAAGTAAATAGATTAAAAACATAAGGAGCCACGGTTGGGCAGCATGACTAGTCTACTCCTGTTTGGATGGCACTGATGAATCTCACAATGTTTTCTCTCTCAGGTGTTGAGTTCACCTTGTAACAGTTTTTATAACACAATCCTAGACATCTGAACTTGCTCCACGGTGATATGTTTGACAATGGAATGTCGTAATTGAGCCAGGGCTCTGTGGCAGCTTTGGGAAGTCCAGTTCCTGAGCCAGGCGAGTCCGTAGTATTCCAGGGCACTGCTAATGACAGCATATCTTGCCCCACCCTACCTTTATGACCTGCTAAAACTGTACCAACCTGCCCTTTCCCTCCGCTCGGTAGACACTGGCCCTCCCTTATTCCCCCACCAAGTGCGTCTCACCATCGGCAGTCGGGCCTTCAGCCTTTCTGCCCTCACTCTCTGGAACTCCATCCTGGAGCTCCTCTGCTTCACCCTTTCCGTCGCCTCCATCAAGGTTCATCTCAAAAACCTGCTGTTTGACTGTGCCATTGGTTATCCTTCCCCCACCCTCCTTCCAATCCTCTTAAATCCAACCCCCAGCTTGGGAACAAATTTTAGACTTTCCAGCACCTTGGGACATCCTCCTGACGTGGAAGGCCTGTATAAAAGCAATTTGTTATTGTTGTGGTTGGCTCGGATACTCCTTAAGCCTGGTGATGGGTGTCCGCGTGTGTCAGTCACTGGGCTGACCCCCAAAAATGTTTTAATGTCATCCTGGTGTGGGTGCGTAACAAATCTATGTTACTGGGAGTGATTTGTGTGCAGCTTAATGGGCTTTATTTGCGTATGGATTTTAATGGGATTGCTTCTTGTTTGCATAGGAAGTTAGCACAGCAGATATTTTTGCATGTGTGTGTAGTGTGTGTGTTTAGTGTGTTCACAAAGTCCTGTTATATCCCTGTTTCTTACAATAAATTTTTACAGTACTTGTCATTATCTGTCATGAAAATTATGGCGTTCACAAACGCTGATCCTCTGGACGTCTAAATACTTGTACTGAATACGATTACTACTTCTAAATACAACAACAAAAAATGACATTTTTATAGCACCTTTCACGTCGGGAGGACATCCAAGGCTCTGGGACAGTTATAGGTTTGGACCCGAGCAGGTGGTTGGGATCAGGAGGTGTGTAGAGCCTGGAGGGTAGGAATAGGGTGGTTGAATGCATAATAATAATAATCCTTGCATTTGATATAATGTTTTTCACATCTTATTGACGTCCCAAAGCGCTTCACAGAATATACTGTAAAGTGAATTGACTGTATATTTGTGGGCGAAACACAGCAGCCAATTGCGCATAGCAACAAACAGTTGTGAATTGAAATGAACAATTTTATTATTGTGGTTTTTTTGGAGGGATTATTATTAGGCGTGTGAAGTAAGGAAACTTGCCCAAGGTTTCGCCCTGACCATGCCTGGATTCGAACACAGGTCTCCCCAGCTTGGTCTCCCCAGCTTGCAAGACAAGTGCATGGTCAAAGAAGAGGCTCTTGAGATGTGCCTTGAAGGAGGCAAGTATTGAGCGAGGTGAAGGGACTGGGATGGAGTTCGAAAGGGCAGGGGGCAGAGAAGCTGAAGGCCTGACCGCAATGGTGGGACAGGCTGAGTAGGGGACATGGAACAGGCTGAGTGGGGGGGAGCGCAGAGGGTGGTAAAGATTTAGCAGATCACAGAGATGGAAATGAGACGACAACTTGCAGTTATATAGTGCCCTTCACACAAGGGACTCTAGAGTCCCAGAGCAATTGACGGTTGCCCTGAGCTGGGGGGAGGTGGGGGGGGGGGGGGGGAGGTGGGGGGGGGGGGGGGGGGGGGAGGTGGGGGGGGGGGGCGGAGGTGTCCGTAAGCACGATCATAAAGAAAAGTCTTTGGGCTGGGATTTGAAAGTGGGGGGGGGGGGGGAGTGGGGGCGAGATGGAGGGACCGAGGAGAGTAATTCAGCGCCTTAGGACGTCCTCCCAAGTGAAAGGCGCAATACAATTATAATTTTATAGTAAAATACTAATCCTTGGATTTGATAAAGCGCTTGTCACGTCCTCTAGATTCTAGACGTCTGAATTACAGTATAGTCTCACAGAATATACTGTAAAGTGAATTGACCCTCTACTTGGGGACGAAAGGCGGCAGCCAATTTCGCAATTGACTGTCCCACAAACAGCCGTGGATTGAAATGACCAATTTGATTATTGTGTTTTTTTGGAGGGATTATTATTATTAGGCGCGTGGAGTAAGGAAACCTGCCCAAGCGTTCCTCCTGACCCTGCCTGGATTCGAAACACGATTTGTTTCGTTGTCATTGTTGTACAAATGAAATACAGTACAATTCTCATCATTCTTCTCACATGTTTCAGTTGTTGGGTCAGTGCCCTGCGTGAAACAAAACACCCAACCATGGGGGAGAGTGGGGGGGGGGGGGGGGGGGGGGGGGGGGGGGGGGTAACAAGACTTTTTGGACAAACCCTACAGTCAGCTCAGCCTGTGTGCTAACACAGCCAGTGATGTAGAGACACTGAGAGCTGCAGGACTCCGCCTTGTCCCTGCTTGGGGAGGAGGCTCTTGGTTTTATTTTTCCTCCTCTCACTGAAGAGCCGTCCCGAGAGCCCAGCTCTGTGTGTGTCTCTCCCTCTCTCAGTATCTGTAGCTCAGGCGCCTCCAGCAAACCTCGTCTCCCTGAATTTCCATGCCATCCCTTCCTCTCCCCCCCTGAGCTGCCCACAGCATGGTTTATGAATGAACGTTTCAACCCAGGGCTGATCAGCCACGTGAGAGACACACACACACACACACACAGAGAGAGAGAGAGAGAGGCTGACTGACTGGCCGGCTGGTGTTGGATTGCAATCCGGGAGAGAGAAAGAGAAATACTAGGCTTTATACACACACACGGTATATACACTAGTATATAAACGGTCACACTGGATACAAACACCAAGAGCGAGCCCAGTGAGCAGAGATCGCCTGGCGCTGCTGACTGACTGAGCGACTCTGAGTCTCTTTGGATATAACCTGCAGCACAAGGAGTGAGTGAGAGTGTCAAAAGGTAAGGCAGAAAGGCGCAGGCTTTCAGCAACTGGATTGGGATCAGTGTGTGAGTGAGTGAGTGAGTGTGTGTGTGTGGGGGGGGATGTCTGGCTGTCCTGTCCGGGTGTCTGCCGTGATTTCAGTTGTGTTTTACCCCTTGGAGGGAAAGGTTTATTTTGCATTAACCCCCATCACCCCGCATTACACACTGGATGCAAGTCGTATGTGTGTGTGTGTGTATTGTATACACATATATATGTGTGGTGTATACTGTATGTATGTATTTTGTGTATTATGTATGTGTGTGTGTATTGTATGTGTATATGTGTGTATACTGTATGTATTTGTGTATTATGTGTGTATTGTATGTATATATGTGTGTGTGTATACTGTATGTATGTATTATATATGTGTATTGTATGTATATGTGTGTATACTGTATGTGTGTGTGTATTATGTACTATGTATTATGTACGTGTGTGTGTGTGTGTGACCCGAGACTGTGATAGGAACAGATGGGAAATTGTCTGGTGTTTTGTGATCCTCTCTCTGCCCGTGGGTTCAGCTGGTGTTTCCCGCTGCTGTGCAATGTGTGAGGGGTCTGGACGAGAAGATAACGATGAGTGTGTGGTGTGTGTCTGGGGAGGGGCGATGGCGCTCCCCACCACACACAGACACACACCTGCTCTCACAAGCCACACAAACCAGGGACTGTGCCCTTCACTAAACCCCCTGTTACCCGCGCTCCGGTGGCTCTGACCCCCCTGCTGCTACACCCCAATAAACACTATAGATACACACTGTATATACTAGAGACAGGTAACACCGCTCAGGGGCTGGTATTTAGATGTAATACCAGGAAACCATCCGACTTTGCACCATTTATTAAAATGGTGTGTGTGTGTGGGGGGGTGGGGGGGTGTGTGCGGGGGGTGGGGCTGATAATGTCAA
>CM068742.1:100961115-101142162 GCA_035084275.1 Hydrolagus colliei
GAGAGGGGGAGAGGGGGGGGGGGGGGAGAAGGTATTTTTACTTTTTTTAAAAAATGAGAATAAAAAATAAAATGGAATATGTTGTGGCTGGTCTCGATCTTGCTTTGGGAGGGAGGGAGGGAGGGAGGGAGGCTGCTTACATTGCAGTTACCGGCTTCATGTTAATTAGCATCAAAATCGGGGGTGGATGATGAGGGAGGGAAGACTTGACGTGCGTTCCTCTGGAAAGGGAGCTTGGCTCTCTGTGTGTGTGTGGGGAGGGGTGTGTGCTGGTGTTGCTGTGTGTGGGTGTAACTTTCCAGTGGAAGATTTCCGGGTGTGGTTGAGCAGTGAGTGAGATGTGTGTGGGTTTGGTGCTGTGCAGATTCAGTTTTAAGCTTGTGTGTTTCACCCGCAAAGTACACAAGACACTCACTCCACACTGTATGGTGTATCCTGTCAAGCGCTTTGATGGGTCTCGGTGATGCGATAGTAACATGATAATCCTTGCATTTGATATAGCCAGCCTCAAAGCACTTCACTGAATATACTGTAAAGTGAATTGACTGTGTATTCTGTGGACAAAACGCTGCAGCCAATTACGCACAGTACTGCCCCATAAACTCAGGGGTTGCGTGGCCAGATTACTATTTTGGGGGGAGGGATTATTCCCTCTGGAAAGTGATCCGTAAACCAGCTAACAACAGTTTTCCTACTTACTGTTAGGTAAATAGAGACGTGCGGAGCGAGGAAACTTGTTTGATTGAAGGTTTCGCCCTCACACCCCCAGAGAATCAAACCCGGGCCCTCTCACCTGCAAGGCAAGCATTCTAACCACTATGCTATTGCACATGATAAGGTTATATCAAATGCAAGGATTATTATTTGCACCTGGGATGTTGAGATAATTTCTTTTCGGGCTGTATTATGTGTTGTGAGGAGCTCTTTGTGAGAAGAAGCAATGTGTACTACAGTTAGCTGTGCTAGAGTACAAGTGTATTAATAGCAGCATATAAATACTGTAATAATAATGATCCTTGCATTTGACATAGCACCAAATCACGTTGGATTTGGTGCTACCAGTCCATGTTGTAATGGACTCACTGGACAATAATAATAATTATAAAATGCTTTGCATTACAAGCCCCCTAGCACCAGCAAACTGAGTGTGCAAGACAAAATGAAATTTGGGTTTCATTGCGTTATTGGACTTCCATACCCACATTCATTTCCTCTCCCAAGAGACAACAATTACAAATTCCCCCCATGTGGCTTCTCCATGCTGAATGTTGCACTGTAATGAATTTCATGTGTATGTATTTTTTTCCTCAAAAAAAATTTGGCTGGCAACCAAGTGTAAGAAAATGCATTTCACTAAACATACACATGGCAATTGTGAAATGTAGTTTTCTACAAAGAATTGAAACACTGTCAAAGTGAAGTGCTTATTGTTCTAAAGATGCAGTAGTTAGATTCACTAAACTGGTATCATGATTTAAAAATCTGCCAGATCTTTTTTGGCGCTAAAATAGGAGTCTAACCTGTAATATGTTAGGGATATGTTGTTCAGTTACTCTACAGTAATCTTGTGCTGAAGTACAGGTACAGTAAAAGCTTGTTTATCTGGCACCCTTGGGACCTGGCCAATGCCAGTTAAAGCGCGTGCTGGATATTTGGCCGAAAAACGCAAAACATTTTTTTTTAAATGTTAATATATTTTTCCGGATAAATTCCGGTTAATCGAATGTGGACCTTTTTTTTTGCTGTGCCAATTATACGGAAGTTATGGGTGATCGGGTGCCGGATAAACGGGCTTTTACTGTACTTAGAAATTTGGCAGTTATCGAAAGAAACTGTGAGCAAGCTTTTTTTAAAATAAAAACTATTTTGAGTTGCTGCTGTCAGTCACATTGCATAACATTTAATTGTATTTTACATTTTACGAGTACTGCTCTCCAACAGAATCATCCTCTAACTCAGGAGCCTTCGTTCTTTTTGTTGTTGTACTTGGCAAGCTTTGTACCACAATGGATGTTGGATACACTTCCAGAGGAATCCACATGCGCTTCCATCTCCGTACAGCAAAGCCAACAATATTTGATTGAGGAAGGTGGGAGTTGGGGGTGGCAGGGACGGGGGCGAGGCTTGAAAGGGGGGAGTAATAACTTTGCAAATCTACATCATCAAACTTGAAGCTGGGACGAGGGTGTGCAAGTCAATTCCGCGAAATAGAAACACAAGATAAATTAAAGTATTCATTGTATGCATCCCAGATTGAAACCAGAACAAGATTGCTTCAGTCAATGTTATGTAATTTTTCTTGAGGGAGAGCAGTTAGACATTATCAGTAGTAGTGTAGGTGCTGCAATGAACCAATATGTTGGGCTGAGGGAAGGCAGAGAAGTTGGAGGACGGCTGAAGGACCGGTCGAAAATGAGTGTTCTGAGTCTAGCCTTGAAGGAGGTAAGGGAGGGACAAAGGTGAAGGGTTTGTGGGCTGAGTTCCACAGGGTGAGGGCAGAGAGGCTGAAAGCCCCAGCCGCCAATGGTAGGGCGGGTCAGGCAGGAGACTTGGAGCAGGCTGGAGCTTGATAAACAGAGGGAGCAGACAGTTTGATGGGGCTCAAAAGGTCGGAGAGATAGGAGGGGGCAAGGTTGTGGAGAGCCTTGAAAGTGAGAACAAGGATTTTGATCTCTATCCTCTGAGGGATGGGGTGCCAGTGGAGACAGGCAAAGAGATCAGTGATCGGGTCATGGAGCCTGGTGCAGGAGAGGAGTTGGGGAGGCCGACAGGAGGAAATTTTGTAGTCAAGCACTGAGGTGACAAATGCATGCATGAGGGTTTCAGCGGACTCAGGGATGAGCCAGTGGTAGAGTGGCAATGTCGCAGAGGTGGTGGAAGGCAATGCTGGTCATGGCATGGATACGGGGGAGAAAAGACAGTTGAGGGTCAAACAAGATGCTCAGGTTCCTTCCTGAGTGGCTTGGTGAGGTGGAGTGTCCATCTTTGGTGAGAAGAGAGGCTGTGGTGGAGGATTGAGTGGTCTATGATGTTGGAGGCAGCAGAGAGATTAAGGAAGACGAGGAGGAGGAGGGAGCCCTAGTAACATAGACAGGATGTCGTTTGTGACCTTGACCGGAGGAGTTTCTGAGCTGTGAGCAGCACAGAAACCCAATTGGAAGGGCTCGTGAAGAGAGTGGTAGGAGAGTGAAGCTGGGAAGAAATTATTTTTCAAGGAACACTGCTGTGTGCATTGGCTGCCTTGCTTATGACACAATTGACTTTACAGTATATTCTGTGAAGCGCTTTAAGACGTCGATGTGAAAAGCGCTATATCAAAGCACTAGTATTATTATTACTTTTAAGTGCTTTGAGGCATCTGAACAACGTGATAAGAGGCTATACCAAGCGCACGCATGATTATTATTATTGAAATTCTTATTCAACAGGAGAAAGACCTTTTCTGTGCACGTGGGCCAATTGCAGCAAAAAGTTTTCCCGTTCCGATGAACTGACTCGACACTACAGAACCCACACAGGGGAGAAGAAGTACAAGTGCCCGATGTGCGAGAAATGTTTCATGAGAAGCGACCACTTGACAAAACATGCTCGCCGCCATCCAGGCTTCCATTCGAGTCTGCTTGAGAAACCACACAAGAAAAGCCGATCGTTCACGCGCACAGAGCTCGAGGCCTCTCAGATCAATATCAGCAACAAAATGACACTTGTATAGCAGCACCTTTCACGTCAGGAGGACATCCCAAGACACTTGGGTCTTGGATCAATATCATGGAAGACAACCTATGAGGAGAGCAGATTGGTCAGGCTGCTCAGATCATTTACCGTCTGTGTGTCTACTTGTCTTTGCTGCTGAAGTTGAATAAGTTAATCAGTTTGTATTTCCTTATTTTTAATGGTATCTCAGTGGTTACAGCACTTGCCTTACAAGCAAGTAAGATCTGTGTTTGAATCCAGGCAGGTCAGGGCAAAACCTTGGGCAAGTTTCCTTACTCCACACGCCTAATAATAATCTGTCCAAAAAAACACAATAATAAAATTGGTCATTTCAATCCACGACTATTTGTGGGACACCGCGGTGCACAATTGGCTGCCACGTTTCACCCGCAAGTATAGTCAATTCACATTACAGTATATTCTATGAAGCGCTTCCATACATCTAGAAAACATGAAAAGCGCTATATCAAATGCAAGGATTATTATTGTGGTATTGAGCACATGACATCAGTTTCTCCAATTCTGGTTAGGATTTTAATTTTGGGTGCACGCTTGCTTGACATTAATATTGACTGGCAATTTTATTTCACTTGCGAGATTTAACACCAGCTAAATCACCACAAGAACTGCCTTGTCGTCTGGGCATAATTAAAAGCGTGGTCTTCTAAAGGATAAGATAGCCTCCTAGTGGATGAGTTTACTTTCTGACCTTGGAAGATTTACTGTGAAAATCCTCAAGCCTATCAGTGGGTCCATAGGTTTAGACAGAGGCTGAGTTCTTTAAATCCCTTTAATAAATGTTGGATAATGTTCTTTCACCTTGAGCGAACTGCATTAAGTGTGCAAAAGGTAGCTGACTATGCAGTACTTTCATTCTCACTGCCATAGGTCTCTCAAGATACAAGACTCAATACAAGTCTTTAATGGTCAGTAAAAGCAAGACGGTACAGATTGAGTGCGACTCACAATTGAGTACTTTGGTGGGTCTCAGTTCAGTGGTTGTTCAACATAATCCTCACATAAAACTGAGTGTAGAGGTTGAACCTGCCTTGCTGGAAGTTGTCCATCAATGCTGCCCATCTTCTTAAGCAAGGTGAATTTCAGAGACTGGTCAAGACAGTAGGGGAAATTTTAAAAAAGATTCCAGCAGTTCTTTGTCCTTCTAATAGTTTGTTCCCTACTGCTGAAAATGCTGAAAAATCTACCTCCTATTTTTAATCTACTGTGCCAGTAAAGTATTCACACTGTATGCCTTCAATTTACCTGTCTGTGGCATTTCTGCATACACGTGTGAATATATAAGCAACAATATGTATTGTCCAGTTTAATCCATTTATTGCATATTTCTATTGTATTTAAAAGCAATTATTCCTACATTTAGCATGTGGAACATTAAAAATTGCATTTTTAAAAAGTTATAAACAAATAAAATCAGAAACGAAACGTGAATTTTCTTGTTTGATAAATGTACAAAGTGCCAGTTTTGGTTTGATTCATTAGAAAATTAAACTTGGCATCAATAGAAAAGCCACAATGTATCATCATAGGAAGTCCAAGGGTACAATAGAAATACTTTTTTTAAATAACTTACCGGTAATTGTTTGTTTATTGCACAAAATAACATTAAAAAATTCCACTCTGGTTCTGCTCTGTTTGCTTCCAGTAGATTACAGAGTAAGTGTTTTGGCCAAGAATTATTACAAAAAACATTCAGTGTTGATCTGCCCTTTGTCAACTGGTCAGTGAAGTTGTATGGCTTGTTGAGTTCTGGCAATGTGCTGGTGTGGGGTTCCTAAGAAGTTGCTGGCCTAGCCGGAAGGATTTTGCTTACAGCAATCCACATGTTATCTCAAAGAATGAATTGGCCTTTAATATGAAAAATGCATTTCTTCTGATCAGCGAAAGAGCCCGAGAATTCCATCACAAAGTGCTTTAAATGGGCTCATGACTGCTAGTCAGTTGTTACAAACAATGCACTTTTTAACATAAATGTCTCAAAAATTGCTAAACGGTACAATTTGCAAACCATCTGCAAATCCCACAGCCAGTGTAAAATGAACCATAAGCACTCAAAAAGCTGTACACTTAACATACACAACAGATATTGCCTCATGTCCATTGTGATGAATCCCTGTGATGATCCTTATGTGTAGTTTTGTGCTCGAGACTAGAAGCATGGGGCATCCCATGAGTTTCAAGATTCATTTTAAAAAGGTTACAAAAACTGATGGGTCCTACGCTCTTTTAGCACCGAAAAGCTACTGTAGCTCCGTGTTTAGAGCATTCGCATTGCAAGCCAAAGACCTGGGTTTGATTCCAGGCTGGGCGAAACCTTGGGCAAGTTTCCTTATTCCACATGCCTGATGATAAATCCTCCCCAAAAAAACTGGGCATCTCAATCCATGATTGTTTGTGGGACACAATTGTGCGCAATTGGCTGTCGCGTTTCGCTCACAAAATTTACAGTCAATTCACTTTACAGTATATTCTGTAAAGCGCTTTGAGATGTTTAGAAGACGTGAAAAGCATTATATCAAATGCAAGGATTATTATTATTTACTACGGGGTAGTAGTTAGTGTCCTATCTGCCGCAGAATGGATCATTATTGAGTGTTGGGCTTGTCATGTCAGTCTGCAGGAGGAAATAGTTTGCTGGCGCACCATTTGGTCACTTTTTTAAAAAAAACTCGAAGCTTCTAACATTGTATTTAACTTCATCAAAAACCTTGCTTTAAATTCAGATGAGAGGGCGGAATGATTCACTCAAATTTGGATACTAACAAGGCAAATCCAGATGCTTTGGGTAAATAAATACAGAAGGGCTGATCAACACTCAAATAAATCTATGCTTATTTGGTGGGAGCAGTAAAATGTGTACATAAATTCTCTCCCCAAATCACAATAAACTTCCCCTGTCCCAATTATGGCAAAGGAAATTCAGTATTTTAGGCCACAAGGTGAAATCCAGTGATCAGCGTCTAGATAACTGGTTCTTTATTTCGGATCTTGTTCTGTTTTAGGATAATAATGTAGTGAAATTCAGCAACAAAAACATTCTTACAGGGTACAGTTTTCCCTTCAACTTGCAGCTGCGAAATGGTGCTTCAATAGCTACATTTGTCAGATTTCTGGTTATTATCTGATGTATCTCCCATAAAACAGTCAATTCACTTTAGAGTATATTCTGTGGTGTTTTGAGACGTCTTGAAGATGTGATAAGGCGCTATATCAATTACAAGGATTATTTCAAATTTCTTTCAAATTTAAATCAGCATGTCATTCATGGCTTGCTCAGATGTTTTTGTGATGTATACTTCACTTTCCAATTCTATCACCAATAACTAGTTCTTCTATTGATACAGCACCCTATCACATCTCTAAGGACTTGTTTTCTATAAGTGAAATAACTATTTTTGTGGGAAATGGAGGCACCCAATTTGTGCCAGCAATCAATGTTAAATGAAGACTCTGTAGGTCCCTTTGCCAGGACAACGGAGGAAATTCCCTTCTCTTTTTAAATTAATAATATTGAGATGTTTAATGATCACCTGAATATGCAGATGGAATCTCATCTTAAATTCTGATCTTAAAGATAACATTTCTGACAAAGTAGGGTGCCCTCAGACTGCATTAGAGTATCAGCCTTGTGGACTACAAGCACATTGTAACATCAAGCTATGTATATGAAATGGTCACAGGATTTGATGTGTTCAGAGTTAGTTAACACTGGCCACCACTACAATGTGTGTCCTGTAGCTCAGTGGTTGGAGCACTCGCCTCGCAAGCAAGAGACCTATGTTCTATTCCCGGCAAGGCAAAAAGTTGGGAAAGTTTCCTTACTTCACACGTCTGTTTACCTAGCAGTAAGTAGGAACCTAGTTGTTAGTCAATTGACGATCACTTTTCTGGGAATAATAATAATCCTTAAAAAAAAATTGGGTCACTCAATCCACTACTGTCTGTGGGACACTGATACGCACAATTGGCTGCTGCATTTTGCCTGCAAATATACAGTCAATTCATTTTATAGTATATTCTGTGAAATGCTTCAGGAGATCTGAAAAGTGCTATATCAAAGGCAAGGATTATTATTATTATTATTAATTAACCATATTGTCCACTGACTTGTGGAAGGATGGTGATTGGAATCTAGGGCTCTTGTTTCTGATCGCTATCAAATGACTCAAAAAATATGCAAGAAACATCAGGAGAAATAAATCAAGCTTGGCTTCGCAACCCTCTGAGGCTCAACTTAGCATCTGATTAAATAATTCTTTCAGGAAGAGGAAGAAGACACTAGATCCATCAGCATACAAAAATAGACATAAAATGGTATTGCCCATATTTGTAAATGCCATGAAGGGAGTACAACAACAAAATTACACTTGTGTAGCGCCTTTCACGTCAGGAAGGCGTCCCAAGGCGCTGGAGAGTCAGTTGATAGTGATCAGTAACTCAGTATAACGGTCTTCAACCTACCTATAAACCAACCATCCCATTGCAGTTATTTCTTTCCGTCTCCAACCTGAGCCTGATTAATGTCTAGCAGTCTTTTAAAAAATGTTTTGAGAGTTTATCCGTGAAAGATACTAGATGTAGATGCTGGTAGTAGCATTATTTAAAACCACACGACAGACTGCATTCCATAAAGTGAGCTTTAGTAATATGATGAATGTGAACAGCAGCTTGTACAGTTTCATATTCGGATCACATGAGTTTATGCAAAAGTCCTCTTTCCAGCTACCTATAATTTGCAAGTCTAAAATGAAATTTAATTAAAATTTAATTAAAATTAAATTAGGAACAGGGACAGCTATTGGGTAGGTATATCCATATATACTATATATATATATATACATACACACACATTTTGCATTACTGCTTTAAAGAGACCATTTTCCATCAAATTTAAAATTTATAAGAATTCACCTCAAGAATTTGTATTCAAAACCTACCAAGTAATGGGATGACATTTGTTTTCTGTCTCAGTAGTAAGGGTCCTAACATGAAATGGTTGGCCACTCTTAATCCAGTTTCTAATGGGGATAATCCTTTTGGTCCCATTTATCTGCCCTTTCCCCATAACACAACAAAATTACATTTATATAGCGCCTTTCACGTCAGCAGGATGTCCCAAGGCACTGGACAGTTACTGCTTCAGACCCGAGCTGAGGACGGGGGGTGGGGGAAGAGAATGGGGGGGGGATAAGGAGTTGCCGATGGGTGCATCGAAGAGGAGAGTCTTGAGGCGAGACTTGAAGAGGCTAGGGAGGGGGTGAGGCGGAGGGGCTGCGGGATGGAGTTCCAGAGGTTGGGGGCAAAGTGGCTGATGGCTCGCCTGCCAATTGTTGGGCAGGTGGGTCGGGCGATGTGGAGCAGGCCAGAGCCTGCTGAGCAGAGGCGGCGGGCAGGTTGGTAAGGGGATAGGAGGTCATGGATATAGGGTGGGGCGAGGCTGTGGAGGGCTTTAAATGTGAGGACCAGGTAACCATGCAGTTGACTCTTTTGAAGGTATCTTGTCGTTTCCTTGTGAAGGCCAATGTGGATTTTGCTTCCATACTCTCCGCAGGGCATTCTCTATCCTAGCTACTCTGTGCATGAAAAATGTTTCCTAACATCCACATTTTCAATGCTAAATTGATGGCCTCTATTCTCAGACTCACTGACCAGGAGAAATTATTTCTCCTGTCAATATCTAGCAAAACACCTCAATGTTTAAAGAATGTTATCAGGTCACCATACATTTCTTTGTTTCAGTGGAAAAAGTTCCAGCTCCTCCAGTCTCCCTTCATAAGCCTGTAAGATTCTATAATTGATGTGTTAAATAATATCTCAAAGTGGCTATATACTGTATATATTTGAGACATATGATCAATAACATATGATGAGAGCTGGTTGTGACTAGCTTTGCAGAAGAAACAAAAGACTATTTATAAACAACAAACTGTTTTCAGTCCTTATCAGTCATTTTCTCATGGAAAAATGGTTTGCAGCTGGAGGGGTGTCGTGTTCATTTGTTTTTACAAAGGAACTGTCTTGCAAAAGACAATAAGTGAAAGGTCACCTAATGGGACTGTATAAATGGAGATCAATTCGGAAGAGAATCAGAAGAAAAAATTGATACTTAGAAGAAAGGAAGGAGGGATCGAATTGGATGTACCACAATACCTGGATACTTTTGGATATCAAATTGGAAACTGTATAACAATACTTGGGATACCTTTTGATGGACTTATATTTGGAATAAAATTGACATTAAATTGGACATTACTACTCTATCTCTTCCGCAGCATTTGGTAAATCGTTGTGAACTGTCATATGTAAGTATTGTCGTGATGTATTCTTTTAATTACTTAGAATAAGTATTAATCTGAATTAATAAACCTTGATTAATTGTACAAATGTGTGTCAGTTCTTCCTTCACAAGTCAAACCACTCATCCATGGTATCATTCGCTGGAAACTCATGACATGATCTGCCATCACATCTTTCCTAAAGTAGGGTGATAAATACGGACACAATATTCTAATTGTGGTCTAACTAATGATTTAGATTAGTTTAGTATCACCTCTGGTTTTCTGATTTTCTAGAACGTTATTTATAAAACCTAAGAAACCATTAACCTTTTGACAGCTTCATCCACCTGCCATCCCACGTTTAAAGATTTAGGAATGTTACTTCCAGGTTCCTCTGCTCGTTTAACTCTTAATATTTTACCATCCAACATATAGTTGTTCTCCTTATTCTTCCTTCCAAAATGTATAGCCACATATGCCTGCATAGACAAAGAGCTTTACGGCAATTGTTACAGTACTACAACGGTGAAGAGTTTTTGTTTGATAAAAGCTATTTATTTGATTTTAAATGGATGGCAACAAACTTGCCTGGGATAACATAAAATATCTTACAAAACTCGATTTTGAAAATAACACAACCAAAATACATTTCAAAAGATTAGTGGTAAAAAAAAACAAAGGGTTCTGCTCAAGGTTTGCAAACAAATGCTCGTTTCTAGATAAGTTTGTTCAAATTGGGTTGTGAAATCTATGGTCTTTTGTGAAAATCATCTTACACAAATTAAGTTTGATAGTCTATCCAAACATTTTACATTTATGTAAAGTAATTTGATCTTTTGTTATCTTATAATGCACTGAATATCAGCAGAACTGCCATCAACCAACAAAACTAAAACAACAAATTATATTTTTATAGTAAAAACTAGATAGTGTCTCCTATGCCGAATTCTTTGGTCCAAACTAATCAAATTTAACAATTCAACTTGCAGATGGGTGCACATACAACACTACACAGAGGCTTAGTGCTAGGTCAAAGGGAGGGGAGATGCAATGTTTTCCAATGGTCAAAATAGGGCGACTTTCAAGAACCAGTCTCCTCATCACAGTTTAAAGGTCACAAAAAATGATGCATTAAAAAATTGTGAGATGCATGAAAACACAGGCCAGCTGCAATGACAATGAATTATTTCATACAAGTTAAAAGGCTGATAAAACACCGGAGCAAGAATGTTGGTCTATTGTAGGTATATCAATTTCCAAATGACTAAAACCCAATAAAATTTATAAATGTGCACATTTTCACACACAACGTGGTAGAACTTCATACTTGATGAAAGACAAGATGATAATGCAGGGAAAATGATCCTCATTCGTTCCGTTTCCCTTCAGCTCCGTGAATGCAGTGTAAGCCATTTCCTAGAAGATAGACCAATAGGAATTCGAGATGGCCATATTGTTTACAAGGCAGTTCCTCTGGAAAACATAGTTGACTAAAGCCCAGCGGTTGTTCACCTGTTGTGCACCTGTACACGCCGTCGCCTTCTGTGAAAAGCCTTCATATTCCACTTGCTATGTGGAAGCACGTGTGCTCCATTATAAACACAGAGCACTGTTAGATTACCGTAGGTTAGATTCTGTAACAGCTGTGGAAAGTGAAAATGCAAATCCCTTAGAATTTACTGGAACATCACTTTTTCAATGACCTTAAAAGTATTCTAAAACATTTCTCTCTGAGTGAAAATTTACATCTAACTATCAGATGTGCTGATGGCACCAAAGATTTCCAGTGAAGCTTGTTTATGATTTAGAGTCTTACTGTAGATCAGTGGTTACTGTAGATCATCCACCTCGCAAGTGAGAAACCTGGGTTCGATTCCAGGCAGTGTGAAACCTTGGGCAAATTTCCTTGCCTGATAATAATCCCTCAAGAAAATAACAATAATAATTTGGTCATTCAATCCACGACTGTTTGTGGGACACTGCTGTGTGTAATTGGCTGCCGAGTTTCTCGCACAAATATAGTCAATTCACTTTACAGTATACAGTATTCTGTGAATGCGCTTTGAGATGTCTCAGATGTGAAAAGCATTATATCAAATGCAAAGATTATTATTATTATTTGCAAGTGCAAAAAATAACCCGAGCTGTCCAGGATTAGTCATAGGTACTCCACTATCTCCGATTAAATTAGTCCAGTATCCCAAATAAATTCAGATAAGCCAACTTGCCAGCTGAAAATGCTACCCACTAAATAGGGAACTAAGAAACAATACGATACAACAAGATAGTGACATCCAGGGGTTTCCAAACAGTTCTGAGCCAATTTTGCAAGAAATCAGGGGTCGGGGGAAAGAAAGAGAAAAAGGGCATTTCAAAACATACATATTTAAAGAATAAAGAAATTATTTTTAGGAATATTGCAATTTTGACCTCTAACTAAAACTCGCGAATGCTGCAATACCATCTAGAATTAGTACCTGATTGCATTCAAATGCTTGGACACTCATCTGTATTTATTTTGCCTTTATAGCTAGAATATTTAGCATACCTTAGGTGTGATAAAGAAATACTGAGAAGTATTCTCTTGGCAAGCTGTTCGTACCACCATTTCAAAAACTCTTCTCTCGTTGGTTGGATCCATTCCCTGCAGTTAAAAAAAATGCTAAAGTAAATGACCCATTTCAAACAAACGCTCTTTTAAAGTTTTTGTCCCTCATTTTATGGCTTTTAAACATGGTTTTATAAACATTTCTTTTTCAGCATCAAAACAATGGGCAATCACGTTGATAATCAGTCTCAATGCTAACATTTTGCACTCATTGTTAAAATAACAACAACAAAATTACACTTGTACAGCGCCTTTCACGTCAGGAGGACATCCCAAGGCGCTGGACAGTCACTGTGTAAGAGCCGAGCTGGGGACGGGGTGGGGAGGGAAGGGGGGGGGGATTATGTTGCTGATGGGACACACACACACACACTCACATACACACAAATACACACTCACACTAATGTACACTCACACACCAATACACACACACACACAAAATCCTGGGAATGCAACCCCTACCTGATTGATTTCATCTACAACACGAAAGGGGCATCGGCTTAATTCCTGTAGAGCCATTAGATACAGCATTGTAGAAACACTTCGCTCACCACCACTCTGGTGGTGCTGGGTGAGTTCATGAAGTTGTGTACAGCTGCGGAACTTCACTCGAATTCTGATTCCATATTTATCGTATTCTTCCTGTAGGGTATAAGAACATAAGAGGAGAAAAGGTCAGGATCCCTCATTTTCTATCTCGTTACACTTTCATTTGAGATTTGAGTCAGGTACAGGCCACCTCCAGTGCAGTACTGGGAAAGCGTGGCAATGTTAGGAGTGCAGATGTCATCTTTCAGATGAAACATTCAACTGAGGTCATGTCTGCCTGTTCTTTCGATTAACAGGAAGGTTCCCAGACTATTTGAAAAGAGAAGGGAGTTTCTCCTGGTGTCATCGCCAGTAACCCTCAAGATATTTACAACATGGCTTTGCCATGTGCAAAATGGCTGTTGTTTCGCCCATAAATATACAGTCAATTCACTTTACAGTATATTCTGTGAAGCGCTTTGAGACATCGATAAGATGTGAAAAGCGCTATATCAAATGCAAGGCTTATTATTATTATTATTATTACCTATAAAGAACAGTCGAGAACAATTACAGTGAAGAGATTTTAATCATCTAACAAAATTACATTTATAGAACGCCTTTCATGTCGGGAGGATGTACCAAGGTGCTGTGTAATACACAATTCTGTAATTGGAGATTAATTCACAGGGTGGACTTTGGGAGCACTAAGGAAATGTTCTTTTACTCAGCATATGTTTGTTGCATATTGATTAAGAACAATCACAAATTAAGGTTGTCCTTAAAACTGTGAAAAACAGATGCATTTCCGTGAGAAAAAAAACACTAGTCATATAAACGACTGAATCTCTCAAGCGTCATTAACTTTCAGGGCTATTGTCTGTCATAGTGATCAACAACAACAACAACAAAATTGCATTTGTATAGCACCTTTCATGTCAGGAGGATGTCTCAGGCTGATCACCTGAGAAAGATGTGGGTGTGAGATGAAATATAACTGTGGAAGATCTGAAATGTGGATGAGTTAATAGAGAAGTGGGCAAGTCAGAATATGTGAATACGACAATACAATCAAAAATATCTTACCTCATTCTCTGTATGCAGGTCAACTTCACCCGCACACTGCATCGAGCGAAAATGCTCACTGAATTTCTCATTGATTTGTTCTACCAGCCGCTTCAGAGGATTTAACCACTTTTCCTTTACCTACAGAAGATGCAATATTAATTAGAATAAAAATTTCTCCATGGAGCTTTTCTGGAGAAAATCACATGGTTAAGTTAATATCATGTAAACAAAATAGAGGGAAAATAATACACTTGGTTCCTATGGAGATAAAGAAATACTGAGTCTATTATACACCATGTATTTAAACATGGTTTACCATGTGGACAGAGAAAATTAGAATCATATATCTACTCTTAATTAAAACATTTAACAAATAAAGGTTGGTTGTACATAATTATCTGCAGCTACAATTCCAATGTACACAATATAGTTACATTTACAGCTGGTTGATGCATAGCACAAACTAGATAGACCCCATTGTGTCAGGGGTGAGCTTTATTAGACGGAATAATCCAGTATTAATGGCCTTATCTAATTTTGTTTACTCTAAATAGCATTTCAAAGTTAAATGCAGTCAATTATGAACACTTATTAGAATTAAGGAGAAAAATTCTCTGGTATTTTGAGATCTTTAAAAATCCAACGGCAGAACAGTGGATTTGTCAGTTCATCCTCCCACATCACTGAATTGCCAATATCAATAATGTACACACTGAGGTTCATCCCGCACAGTGGAGATACTAATAATCCTTGCATTTCATATAGTGCTTTTCACGTCTTCTAGACGTCTCAAATATACTGCAAAGTGAATTGATGGTATATTTGTGGGCAAAACGCGACAGCCAATTGCGCATAGCAGTGTCCCACAAACAGTCGTGGATTGAGTCACAAAATTTTTTTTTTAAGAAGGATTATTATCCCCGAAAAAGGGATCCGCCAATCGACTGATAAACATAAAACATCAATAATTTTTTTGTTAATTTGTTATTTGTTTGTAGAGTTTGTAGAGTATTATTGTTACTCTACAAATGTGCACTGCAATGTCAATGCCAATTATTTGCAAAAAAAATTCCAAGAAATTATTTTCTTACTTGTAAGAGTGTGAAAGTGAGGGGGAGTGTGAGAGTGAGGAAGAGATGGCATGTGATCGAGAGATTGTGTGTGAGAGTATGTGTGAGAGTAAGAGTGCTGGTGATAGAGATTGAATGAGAGTGTGGGAGAGATAGTATGAGAGTGTAGTGTGTGTGTTAAAAAGTGTGTGTGTGTGTGTGCAAGAGATTGAGAGTGTGGGAAAGTGTGTGAGAAGGGTGAGAGTGTGAGAGAGGATGTGATGGTTAATAGAGTGAAAGGGTGCGAGGGATAGTGTGGAGATGGAGCGTGAGAGAGACACACACAAGTTACTGGTACAGAAAAAGGGCATGTAAGAGAGTGGGGGGGTCAGAGAGAGGTATAGAGTGAGAGAAGGGGGGAGAGAAAGAGAATTCGAGAGAGGGAGGGGGACGAGAGAGGAAGTGATATAGAGTAAGTGAGAGAGGGAATGTTTGAGAGAGAGAATGAGAAAGAGAGTGAGGGAGAGAGAGAGAGAGAGAGGGGGGAAGAGAGAGTGATGGAGATAGTGATAGAGGGAGTGACAAGGTGTGAGAGAGAGATTAAGAGAGAGAGAGAGTATGTGAGTGAGAGAGGATGTGAAAGAGAATGAGAAGGATAGAGTTAGAGAGAGAGTGAGAGAGGGGGGTGGGGGGGTAAGAAACTAATATATATTAGAAAGAGGGAAAATTGGTTAGAGGGGGAGTGAGAGGGGTACAGTATATAGAGTGTTTTGGGAGGGAGCTAGAGAGAGATGGAGAAAGGCATCACAGTGCTGGATGTCTCAGGACGGGGCATGTGGAATAGGCCGGATCCCACTGAATAGACAGATGGATAAGGGGTTAGTAGGTTACCATGTGGTGAAGGAGGCTTTGAAGGTGAGGATGACAATTTTGAACTTATAAAATGTACAGAGAATTTTTTTAAATGCTCAAACCAATGGCAAACTATTTCTAACTGTCATCACATTATAAAGACCAATGTTGCTAAACTGATTTCAATGGATAGTTCTTAATAAATTTAGGGATGTTGAGAGTTTTATCATTTAAGTGTCAGCCTGGTTCACTTTAGGCTGGGTCAGATGTTTGTAGCTTCAAGCCCCACGTTGGGATTTTGAGCTCAAACTCGTCTGACACACCAATGTTGTAATAATAATAATTCTTCATTTCATACAGCGCTTTTCATGTCTTCTAGACTCAAAGCCCTTCACAGAATATACTGTAAAGTGAACTGACTGTATATTTGTGGACAAAACGCAGCAGTCAATTGCACACAGCAGTGTCCCACAAACAATCAGGGAAACAGTACTATGGGAGAGCTGCATTGTTGGAAGGTGCTGTCTATCAAATGAGATATTAAACTAAATGCTTTTTCAGGTTAAGGACCCCATGGCACTACTCGAACAGAGAAGGAAGTTTCACCTTGTTCCTGGCGAACATCGGTTATTATTTTGTTGGCTGTAAGATGAGCCACACACATTGCTAAGCAAATTCTAAATCAACTAATCAGCATAAGTTACCAACATGCTTTAGTATAAAAGCAATACTGTAATTACCTTTGAGATATTCTGCTTATAATCGTTTAATTCTGTATTTTTTCTATTCAGTTCTTCAACCAGGGTTTCTATTTCTTGCTTCCTCTTCTTGTATTCATCTACTATCTAAAAATAGGAACAGTATTGGGCTGGTCAATACAACAACATCAACAAAAAAATCCCACAACATTAAATTGTGAAAATATTATAATTGTTCAAACACAACAACAACAAGAAAATTACACTTTCACGTCAGGAGGAAGTCCCAAGGCGCTGCTTCAGACCCGAGCTGAGGACAGTAGGGGGAGATGGAAGGTGGGGGGGATTAGGAATTTCCGATGGGTCCATCGAAGAGGAAAGTCTTGAAGTGAGACTTGAAAGAGGCCAGGGAGGGGGCGAGGTGGAGGGACTCTGGGTTGGAGTTCCAGAGGTTGGGGGCAGAGTGGCTAAAGGCTCACCCACCAATGATGGGGTGAGTGGGTTGGGGGACATGGAGCAGGCAAGAGCCTGCTGAGTGGAGGGGGTGGGCAGGTAGGTAAAGGGATAGGAGGCCATGAATGTAGGGAGGAGCGAGGCTGTGGAGACATTATGAACGTTAGCACAGATCCCCCCCCAATATACCAGTTATATATATATTTTTATAAAATCTCTCCGCTCTCCTCAAAAGGCACACAATTAGCAAACAATATGAGAAAAGTCATCAGCTGGTTTTGGTGGTAACTAAACTTCCCTTTCTTCACTGTACTTTTGACATTGATATCCTTACTTTGGGAAGCACTCAGGGTTTTATTGAAACACTTGATTCATATGGTTATATGCCTCAAGTAGGGAACGGCGATGTATCGGTTTTTCGATTAAACCCGATATGATTTTCAGATCGGTATGCCGATATGGTGATTCTAAAAAAACCGTTATATCGAGAGATTCGATTTTAAAAATATACATCGTTATATTTTTAATATCGTTCCTGGCAATATATCAATATTGTTGGTATTATCAGTGTAATGCGATCTTTTCCAGCTTACCTTGTCGCCGGCATTGCAACCTCCTAGACCTAGAGCATGGAATGCGCGTACATTCGGTGCGCGCGCACAATTAACGGGCGCGCACATCCGATGCGCGCGCACACTTTACTGTGTATACTCGACGTGAGTCTTGGCGTCTTAACAAAGTCGCGGCGTCTTAACAAAGTCGCATCGCTGAAAATTGTAGTTTGAAAATTTACCTTTCTCATCATGGGGAAAAGAAGCCCCGTATGGGACTACTTTGAAAACAATGCAGTCAGTAATGGTGTGTATAGATGTACAGTTTGCAAGGTCTTGGTTAAGACATCTGATTCGAGCACGAGCAACCTGCGACATCACATTAAGCAGCACCACCCCGCCCAGCACGCTGCCCTCAGAGCGAAATCATTGTCGACAACAGCAGGAAGTCGAACCAGCGCTTCGGAGAAAGCGACAGGTAGTGGGGCCAGTGCAGCTCAAACAATTCCTGCTTTATTTAAGAGGAGAACATTGTACCAGAGAGGGGACAAAAAGTGGCAAAGTATCACGAACGCTGTCACTTTTTGCATAGCAAAGGAGAGCTTGCCAATGGCGAAGGACATTAATTCAGACTACATAAAAATAAGTGGCATTTTGTGGCTGTAAGTGTTATTTTTGTGTGTGAGAGAGTTAGAAGCCAGATTATCACTGCTTCTATGTGTGTGTCTGACTAGACACACACATAGAAGCAGTGATAATCTGTCTGACTAGACACACACATAGAAGCAGTGATAATCTGGCTTCTAACTCTAACAGTCAGACTGTCTGTCTCTCTCTTTTCTATTGTAATAGATCTCATTTACACGTGGACATTATATGCTAGTTTCAAGCAAGAAATGGAGGAGAATAAATCTCTAGATTTTGTTTTTGGTGTGTGTGTGTTCTATTTTGTGTTTAGAGATGGAGGGAGAGAAGGAGAGTGGGAAAGTTGGGAGAGAAGGAGAGAGGAAGAGAGGAGAGGGAGGGAGAGAATGAGAGGGGGAAAGGAGGGAGAGAAGGAGCGAGGGGAAAGGAGGGAGAGAAGGAGAGAGGGGAGGGAGGGAGGGAGAGAAGGAGAGGGGGAAAGTTGGGAGAGAAGGAGAGAGGAAGAGAGAAGAGGGAGGGAGAGCAGGAGAGGGTGAATGGAGGGAGAGAAGGAGCGAGGGGAAAGGAGGGAGAGAAGGAGAGAGGAAGAGAGGAGAGGGAGGGAGAGAAGGAGAGGGGGAAAGGAGGGAGAGAAGGAGCGAGGGGAAAGGAGGGAGAGAAGGAGAGAGGGGAGGGAGGGAGAGGGGGAAAGTTGGGAGAGAAGGAGAGAGGAAGAGAGGAGAGGGAGGGAGAGAAGGAGAGGGAGGGAGGGAGGGGAGGGAGAGAAGGAGAGAGGGGAGGGAGGGAGGGAGAGAAGGAGAGAGGGGAGGGAGGGAGAGAAGGAGAGGGGGAAAGGAGACAGGGAGGAGGGAGAGGAGAGAGGGAGAGTGGAGGGGGAGGGAGAGAAGGAGAGGGGAAAGGAGGGAGAGAAGGAGAGAGGAGAGGAGGGAGAGAAGGAGAGGGGGAGGTAGAGAGCAAACAACCTTGACACCATTACAAACTTTCTGGACCTAGAGCACGCATTTCGAAATGTGCGTGCACCGCGACTGCGCGCGCATCGTCAGTGCGGACGCACCGTCAATGCGCGCGCACCGCGACTGATCGCGCACCATAAATGCGCGCGTGCCATCAATGCACGCGCACTTCGAATGCACGCGCATGCGCAGTATAAAAACTCGATAGATCGGTTTAAGCAGGTATGAGCAAACCGATATATCCATATCCGGAAAAATCCCATATCGCCGTTCCCTAGCCTCAAGTAAAGGGAAAGTTGAGGTATGTCTACAGAAGCACGGTTATAATACTAAATTATTATTAATAAAAAAATACTATGGAAACTATGAGCTTAACCACTGAAAAATGTTTTACTATTGAAAGCTTTAAAATAAATGAGGACATGGTGACTTTCTATCATGTTAGCAAACAGAACACTCAAATAATACTTGTAGCACATTTCTACACCTAGGGGCAATTATAGGGGCAATTATATTGTTCCAAGCATTCACACTGCAACTTCATAAAGTGTGTAAATTATATGAACCAAGAAAAACAAACAAGGAGTTCTTACCGATGCATTTAACTTTGTGAAGCAAGCAGCTCTTGATCTTTCTTCATTCAATGAAGCATCTATTTCATCCAGTGTGTTGGGCAGACTTTGAAATGCCTGAAGAAATTGAAAATGCCTCAAAAATTAACATTTCATTCTATTATATGCAATGTATCTATAATATATTGAAGATATTGAATAATAATAATCCTTAAATTTGATACAGCGCCCTATCACGTCTTTGAGAAGTCTCAAAGCTCTTTACAGAATATACCATAAATAATTGACTATATTTTGTGGGTGAAATGCCGCAGCCAATTTACACAGCAGTGTCCCACAACCAATTGTGGACTGAGTGACCAAATCTGTATTGCAATATACAATTATAATAACTTTCAGCCTTATCAGCAGTTGGAAAAACTTGTACCTATATGGTGCACGTTGTGTAAGAGATAGTCTTGGAATACTCTATATCAGCCTGCGGGGTAGGATAATGGATGCCTGGATTAAATCATGATACGGACCACTCGTGATGTGGGACACTACTCTACATGTGGTGCGCTATGTAAATGCAAGTTGCTGTTGTTATAACCAATTCAGGTGTCGCAAAACTTTTTGTGTGCATTTGAGAGTGTGTGTATGAATAGGTAATCCTATTATTGTGTTCAAATTTTTGTCATGTTTTGAAGAATATGTGTAACTAGGCCAACCCCTAATATTACATATATAAATAGCACAAACAACGAAGTTGTTATGTTCAGCTATTTCATTGTTTGTCCATGCCCCCCGTCTACTTCAATATCTCCCAGAATGTTTTTGTCTCTAGACATAACGGAGAAGATTTTATAGAATCATAGAATTTTACGGCACAAAAAAGAGGCCATTCGGCCCAACTAGTCTGTGCCGGCTCTTTGAAAAGAGCGACTCAATCCCACTGCCCCGCTCCCTCCCCATAACCTAACAGACCCGTTCTCCCTAAATAAAGATCTAATTCTCTTTTAAAAGTTATTATCGAATCAGCCTCCACCATCTTTTCAGGCAATGCATTCCAGATTCAAACAACCCGCTGAGTGAAAAAATTTCTCCTCAGCTCCCCTCTGCTTCGTTTTGAAACTATTTTAAATCTGTGACCACAAGTCACAGATTCGCCCACCAGTGGAACAGTTTTTCCTTATTCAACCTGTCGAATCCCCTCATGATTTTATAAACCTCTATTAGGTCTCTTCTCAACCTTCTCTGTTCTAAAGAGAATAAACCTAGCCTATCTAGCCCTTCCTCATAATTGAAGTCCCTCAATCCTGGTACCATTCTAGTAAACCTTCTTTGCACCCTTTCCAATGCCTTAACATCCTTTCTATAGTGTGGTGACCAGAATTGGACACAGTACTCCAGCTGAGGCCTAACCAAAGTTTTATAGAGGTTAGTCAGTACTTCCTGACTTTTGTATTCTATACCCCTATTTTTAAAGCTTAGTATCCCGTATGCCTTCTTAACGGCTTTGTTTACCATTCCTGCCACCTTCAAAGAGTCACTAACACATTTGACATTTGAGCAACTTGGTTTAGTTGCTCATTTAACATTTGAGCAACTAAACCAAGGCAGCACATGCTCACAAAGTGGAGTCTGAAGGTAGACCAAATGAAGTAATCGCTCACCGACTTCATTTCCACAGTGGTGATTGGGTTGAACATGTTCAGCTGTTTCATGACCAGGTACATTGGTGTGGTGTGCATTGAGCAGTGGCAAATTAATATAAATTAAATACAGTTGCAAAAGAAAATTAAAGAAATATTTCAAGGTAAGTGTCTAAAGTTGTCTTATCCTGTAAATGATCTTCACCTGCCAGTAGTGATGATCATAAAATAAAGTTGCATTTGTATAGCTCTTCATCACAATGAAAAGTCTCAAAATGGTTTAGATAGTTACTGTGAAGTGCGACTTTAAGCGAAACAACGTTAAGCGAACATATTTTTCCCATTAAGAATTAATGTATAAACTGGAATTAGGTTCTTCTGCATGTTTTTCGCCAAAATTTTCTTTCGAAAAACATTATACTCCCTGACTGCCTGCCCGGCTCTCTCCCTCACTCCCTGCCCGGCTCTCTCCCTCACTCCCAGCCCGGCTCAATCACTCACTCCTGGCTCACTCCCAGCCTGCCCGTCACTCTCTTGTTGAGTAGGTCCTATCGCCATCGTGCGTGCCCCCTTTCCATCCTTTGCAAGCGACGTAATAGCGAATGTCGCAACATTAAATGAATTTGTTCCCAATGTTTCAGCAACGTAATAATAAAAAAGCGTTAAGCAGGGGCAACATTAGGTGGGGTTTACCTGTACACTAGCTAATTTTCTGGCAAGCTCAACGGCATTGGAATATGAACTTGACTTTGAATCGCAGCAGCCAACAGCTTTGTTCAAACCAACCTTGAGATTAGTGATTAACTGATGTACTTTTGCTGAAGTTTACACAGTGAAGCCCATTTACAACAGAACTTCTTTACATTTATATTTTGCTTTTTACCTTGACCAATAGAAAGGTGACAGCGCAATATTTCCGCAGACAGCACCCTCAACTATAGAGGGCCTTCCGCTATACCAGCACCTTCTGGTGTAAACCTGTAAAATAAATAACTTTCCTTGGCCTCTGCACGTTTTTGCCAGCTGTTTAAATGTTGTTGAAATTTCTTGAAGTTTCACAGGATTTAATTACTAGAAACATTTTTAATAGATGCATATGATTGTAATCCTTCATATCTAATAAGAGTGCCGCTCGAATTGGGAGGATGTCTGAAGGTATTTCAGAATTCACTGTGCATGGTGACTAAATTTTGTAAGCGAACATATATCAAATATATCAAATGTGTCCAAGATAATGTCAAAATGTATTGGCACATAAAGAAGTTAAATAAAATCCTGTAGCTTAGTGCTTAGAGCACTTGTCTCACTAGAGAAGATCTGAGTTTGATTCCTCAGCTGTTTGAAACATTGGGCATAATAGAAGCAACCAGGCTAATCACTGATATGCTTATATTACAGACAAGAAACTGCTAGCAAATGAGCATAATCATTGGCAGATCACAAAACAAATCAGGGGGCCGGAGCCAGCCAAGCTGGGCAGCAGGTGGTGGAGGCGAGGGTAAGCAGGTTGAGTAGGTAGAGAGGGGCAAAGGAATAAAATGATTTTAAAACAAATGAGAAGATCTTGGAAGTCAATCCGTTTGGTGATTGGGAGCCAGTGGAACCTGGCAAGGACTGGTGAGATGCAGGTACAGTGTTTCGTGCAGGTAAGTATCCGGGCGGCGGAGTTTTGAATTAACTGGGAACCAACGAGAAGGGCTTTGGAATAGGCAGCTGGTAAGTAACAAAGACATGGACAAGGGTTTCAGCTGCGTCAGTTGTAGGGTGCGGATGGAGGCGGGCAATGTAGCGAAGGTGGAAAAAAGCAGACCTGGTCAGGGAATGGATGTGTGGTGGAAAGGAACTGGGATTTATTAATTTTGTAATCTGCCTCCGAAGGAATTTATCCAACAATATACATCCATGCATTTATCATGTCCAGGCTTGACTGGCACCTCTTCCCTACACAAGATATCTAGGACACTGGGGCAAGTGTCCTTTCCCACACCAGGCTCTAGAAGCCGATCACCCCCATCCTAGCCAGGCTCATTGGTTCCACAGCTTCAAATCATCCACAATTCTACAGTCTGCATTCCCTACTGCACTTTTTTCCTTTCACCCCATCCTTGTCTGGTTCCACTGGCTCTTCAGCCTTACTTTCAAATGCCACCATGCCCTTGTACAACTGTGCCTCTGTAACGTTCTGCTATCCAATTCCCCCGCCACTCCATCTGCTACAGCAACTCCCACTGCTTCATACCTTCAGTGTTTCACACCTATTTCCCCACCATTGGAGGACAACTTTTCAAAAATGTTATCCTACCCTTTGGAACTCTCTTCCTGACACCCATCTGTCTCCCCAACACTGCTTTCAAAACCAATCTGAAGTTCATTGCACCTTTAAGCATTTTACCTCTAATAACCCCCTCTTGCTTTGGTTCTAAAGTTGTTTATAGATGTTGTCTTAACATGAAAAGCACTGTAAAATTACAAATTATTGTTGTTGAATTACTAATAATGGTTATTTAGCAATACGAATTAATATAAGAAAGCTTCACGGAAATATAGTATTGGAAAAACCCTTGACTGATTTTTGTCCCAAGGACTAAATCACTGCACAGAGCAATAAAGTATTAATTCACAAATGCTTACTCTCATAAGTTCTTGGGGGATGTCAGTTTGATTCTGATCCAGGTCACAAATCCTCATGGCTGCCTTCATGCGTTCCTTGGAAGTGTTGAGCAGTCTGCACTTCTTATCATTCAGCTCTGCATATTGTTGCTGTAATCCACAAAATGATTTCCTTAATGAGATTGAAGTCACCATTGGAGGTAAAACATTTGCTTTAAAACTGAATTTCCAATATAAGAATTCTCTACCTCTAGACATCTCCAGTAAATTAGTCAAATAATTATTTCAGCGAGCACAATAAATTAACAGTTTTTGAAAGATGCAAGCTTCATCAGAAGGTTTTAATTAAGTAAATCTTCTCATTAATTTCCATCTTGTACATTTTTTTGCTAAGGGGTACTAAATAAACCTTTATTTTATTGTAATTGAACGTAGAATTTAGAAATTTGCATTACAGCTCAGTAATGAAAGGTATACCATATTCTTACTTCATAAACTATTCATTCATAACCATAATGTAGATCAAAGTGATCCAACCTATTGGCTGCCGAGGGACTGATTCCCTATTTGAGAAAGGTCCATGGACTGCATCAACCAATATTTTTTGTTTCCCTTCCAAAAACATAACTTACATGCTTCATGTTGGAAGTACATCTCAAAACGCTCGACACTGTTGGCTGGGTACCTGAGCTGGGGACAGGAGCCGAAGGAGGTGAGAGGGGAAAAGACAACTCAAAGCGTGGCCAAAGAATCAGGTGTTGACGTGCCTTGAAAGAGGGAACGAGCCAGAAGGACGCCAGGAATGGTGGGCTACAAGGGGTGGGGTTAAGACAATGAAGCAAGCTGGTGTTCGCTCTATAAAGGTCCGGAGTTGAGGTGGGGGGTGGGTGAGGGGTTGGAATAAAGGGCAGAGACGTTTCTCTTGTGGAAAAAGGGAACTTTCTTTGAGGAAACTGCATGGTATGTTTCACGTCACTCAGTGTCTGTTCTTGGTCCTCCCCACAGTGGCCGAGGGACTCTCCGATCATCTGTCCTTGACAGTGAGTGAACCATGAAATACTGCCCTGACTTCTCTCTCGCTCACTTTTTCTGTTTCTCTCTCTTCCCCCTCTCAATCACACGCTACCCCTCTCCCTCACACACTCTCCCAATTGCTCTTTCCCCCTGTATCCCTGCTCTCCCTCTCTCTCCATTTCTTTCTCTCCGTCACATTCTCTCAATCTCACCCTCGTTAGCTCCATGTCACCCCTGTGAACTCTGCCCTCACTTATCAATCTCTCTCCCATTCCCAGTGCTCTCTCAATCCACCTTTCTCACACACACACACACACGTACACTCTCTCTCTCTCTTGCACACACATTCAATCACCCTCTCCCACCCTCCGCCCCCATCCCCTCCCAATCAACCAGGTGGGTCATTATCTGCAGCGTCAGGACATGGTTGGTAAGAGACACACTTGGCTTCCTGATAGATTGCAGTATTATTTTCACTCTCTGCACTGCATCCTCCCAACAGCCGTCTCCTGCCGCTGCCCTCAGAGGACGTTTACCGGGGAGGGAGCGGAAGTTGGAACATTGGAAATGCTCACCTGGCAGGCTGGGTGAAGCCTACTAGCTGTACCATGCTGATGTAGATTATGTAATATGTAAGGCGTTCTGAGACACTACTTATGTGGAAGGTGCTAAGTAAATGCAAGTAGTTTTGTAGATTGTTATCTGAATTACTTTGCACTGCAATACACTGCTTTTATTCAAAATAACATTAAATTGTATGACAATGCGTGTATGATTCAAATGGTACAAACTTTTTTTTTTAAATCCAACAACCACAAACTTTTTTTAAAATCCAACAACAACAAAAACAACAACATTACATTTTTGTAGTGCCTTTCACGTTGGTAGGATGTTCCAATAATCTTTCCTTGCATTTCTCCCCAAAACTGTAATGCAATCTTGCAATATGAAATGTACTTTCATTTTATCTTTCTACTTTGACAAGATAAGACGATAACGTAAAAAGTTATTGATCAAGAAGCTCAAAATGCAAAGATTCTATAAACTTTTTTTTAAATCCAACAACCACAAACTTTTTTTTAAAATCCAACAACAAAAACAACAACATTACATTTTTGTAGTGCCTTTCACGTTGGTAGGATGTTCCAATAATCTTTCCTTGCATTTCTCCCCAAAACTGTAATGCAATCTTGCAATATGAAATGTACTTTCATTTTATCTTTCTACTTTGACAAGATAAGACGATAACGTAAAAAGTTATTGATCAAGAAGCTCAAAATGCAAAGATTCTATAATAATCCTTGCATTAGAAATAACATCACATCAAGACATTCAAAGCCCATCACAGGATTTTACTGTGAAGTGCCAAGATTCCATTTTGCACATAAACACGGCAGCTAATTTGGTTTAAAGCAGCCAGTGCGATTGGGCAAAAAATGTCTTCTCTCTACCAACAAGTCCTTTTTGTGAACTGAACTGAATTGAAATGAGTTTGGGAAATGCGAAATAAATGCAATCCCTACATATACCAATATACCTAATGGTCAACTCCATTTATGGTGATCATAAGGATGGCTGGGTTTGGGAATGTGAAAATTATTTAACACCATTAGACAGGGATAATCTTCTGAGAGTGGATTGTTAGGGCACAGTGAAGGGAGCCATTCAGCACCAAAATAGGAGTGAGTTATATGAATGTTAAAATGGGAAAACTACTTATCTCTCACTTTGTGGAGAATGGGATCTTGTAAACAGAAGGGAAGAGGGAGGGAGACGTAGTTTGATAAATCATACTTCTTTAAAGTGTTTTTGCGCAGTTGCTTCTTTGGTCTCAGTTTCAAGTCGGTTTTTCTCTGATGTTAATGTGGTGTTTTCAAGAACCAGGGTAACCTTCTCTATGTTCAGTGAAATGCCTTCCTGAAAGAAAAAAAACACTGTCAACTCGGATGATCCATCTCTTTCTTCTCCCTTCTAAAATTCTTAAATGTACTTGCAGGAGCCAAGACAATACACCTTACTAATAATGACAATAATCCTTACATTTGATATAGCACTTTTTCACTTCTTATTGACATCTCAAAGCTCTTCACAGAATATACTGTAAAGTGAATTGACTGTATATTTGTGGGCAAAACACAGCAGCCAATTGTACACAGCAGTGTCCCACAAACCATCGTGGATTGAGATGACCAATTTTATTATTGTGGTTTCTTTTGGATGGATTATTGTTAGGCATGTGGAGTAAGGGACTTACCCAAGGTTTCAGAACTATAAATTCACACTGATCTTGAATGGACGGTTCGCATTTCAAGGCAATACTCCAATAAACCAGTTAGAGAACTGACAATCCACACTAATTAATGTGGAGTAGCCCCATTGCATACCTGCCAACCTTTTTTTACAAAAAAAAGTACTCCTGAAAGCTAAAAACAATATTTTGTAGTAAAAAAAAGTATTTTCCCCAGAACCTACCGGTACTTAACAAAAACATTACAGAGCGAAAAGATGCCAAGTAAAACGGGACTTCAAAACCCCTGTGTGGCAAACATTGCATTAAGAGGGAGGTCCCTACTATGAAAAAAATCGTTCCCTGTAAAGTGCCTAGCGCTAACATTTACAGTGTATCAGCGACGGCATAAGGTAGGTACTGGGTAGCACTGCTATTGAAGGCAGAGAGAGAGAGTTAAAGAGAAAGAGACTGAGACACACAGAGAGAGAGAGAGAGAGACTAGACTGTGAGTGAGATGGTGACAGCGAGACTCAAACAGAGAGAAAGAGACACAGAGAGAGAGAGAGAAAGAGAGAGCGCGACCAAGACAGACAGACAGAGGGAAAGAGCCACGGAAAGAGAGAGAGAAAGGGACATACACAGAGAGAGAGAGAGACACACACACAGAGGGAGACTGAGACAGAAGAAGGAGAGACAGACAGAGCATGGAATTTCCAAAATTCGGATTTTCCAAAAAACGTATTTTAACAAGAAAAATCGTACTGCCGTATTTACTGCAATTTATCGTACTAAATACGGCAAAAACGTACTGGCAGCTCTGCCATTGCAGATAAGCAAACAGTGTGAATAACGGCACATGCACAAAATCAAATTGGCTATGATGCTGACTCAAAAGTAAATTGTGCTGTTACAATTACCTTGTAATGCACTTCATGCTAAATCTTCCACATTTCTATACTAATAAAATGACAATGTCTTATAATAACAATAATCCTTGCATTTGATACAGCGCTTTCCACATCTTATCAACGTCCCAAAGCACTTCACAGAATATACTGTAAAGCAAATTGACTGTATATATTTGTGGGCGAATCGCAGCAGCCAATTGCGCACAACGGTGTCCCACACATGGTCGTGGATTGAAATGACCAATTTTATTATTGTGGTTTTTTTTGAGGGATTATTATTAGGCGTGTGGAGTAAGGAAACTTGCCCAAGGTTTCGCCCTGACCTGCCTGTATTCGAACACAGGTCTCCCCAGCTTGCAAGACAAGTGCTCTAACCACTGAGCCACAGGAGCTCCACTTTCTATGTGTCGGCCAAGATTTCAATAACCGGTTGACGGAGAGACATGATTTATATCTCATCGGAAAGGTGTTACATTTGGGAGGGTATTGGGCATATTTTTCGGGGATTTCCTATCGTCAATGAGTTATGAGCTAAACAGGGTCATCATACATGTATGGCAGTTTTGCACTGCAGTTGGTGGTCACGCCAAACCCCAGTGGTGCTATAGCATTGTGCATTACAGAGCACATACGTACCCATATACCTGCACGCAATCAGAAGAAGCCAAGCAGCAGGAACAAGGTAAAGATGACTAAGAGAACATTAAGCCTTGCAAGTACAAATAAAAATACCAGATAAAGAAAGGCTGATTAAATGAAACTGAAGAACGAAGAACAGCACAGCTGCATTGCAATAACTCGAGGTTTTGCTGGATCACACAATAAGTGCCTAAGGTTAGCTTAGCTTTGATAAGATCTTGTAGCTCAGTGGTTAGAGCGTTCGCTTTACAAGCGTGAGACCTCTGTTCAGGCAGGTCAGGACGAAACCTTAGGCAAGTTTCCTTACTCCACATGCCTAATAATAATCCCTCTCCCCAAAATAATAAAAATTGGTCATTTCAATCCACGAGTTTGTGGGACACTGCTGTGCGCAATTGGCTGCTGCGTTTGGCCCACAAGTATACAGTCAATTCACTTTACAGTATATTCAGTGAAGTGCTTTGAGACATCTAGAACACATGAAAAGTTGAAACGTGCTATATCAAATGTAAGGATTATTAATATCTATCGTTTATGAGCTATGACCCTTTTATAGGATCTTTTATCTTTCACGAGCCATGATCTAAACAAGCTCATCACACATGCTTGGCAGTTTTGCTTAAGGTGCACATATACCGTTTATGGCATGTTAAATGGATCTCAAACACTGTATTAAACAGGTAAACCTCTCTTTACGACGGGGTTGCGTTCCTGAAAAACTGTATGTATATTGAAACGTCCTAAATTGAAATGCGATTTCCCATGCAGTCCATTATATAACCAGAGATGAGTTCTTTTCACAAAATTTTCGGACCTTAAACCCACTAAATATACAATACCACACAACACACAAATTAACACACATAGGCAAGAAGGGGTACTTGGGGGTAACTGTACGGTATATTACGCTGGTTCTCATCCTCAATCCAGACACTCTTTCCATGTTTTCCATCACATCACTCCTATGTTTTGCTAATCTGCTTGTACCTGTAGCTGTTAACACACCTTGAACTTGCCAGTATATTGTCCTTATTCTGGTTTATAGTAGCCACCATCGGTCTAGCTAGCCCTAAAGCCCTCCCGACGTCCATACCCTTTTCACCAGAATCGATGCGCTTTATCACCTTCAATTTGGTATTTAAAGTGATGACTTTGCAGGGTTTCTGGCCACTAGCGATATTACTGCTGCTCATTTCACTTACTGCTGTCTCTTCCCCGACTTCGTAGAAGCGCAGTTGAGGCTGTAAATCGCTCGGGAATGTTGGGAAATTACTGTAATACTGGCTTGATGTCGCTTCAAAATCAGCTGGCTTTTAAACAATGACGTGGCAACATGCTATTGCCCAGTTCAAATGCTTGGATTTACCTGCAGATACACTATGGACTGTGCGTATGGACACAAAGGACGCGGGAAATGCAACCGCGATATTCAAATATGTACTACACATGCGTCCAAATTTGGGTCCTTAAACAAATCCAAGTGTCGTATATCCATCAAAAGGAGTTAAAAAATTATGGTCCTTCAATCGAAATGTCCTAAATAGAAGCGTCGTAAATAGAGGCTTACCTGTATATCAAGGCTGACCTGTACAATTATTAGCGATTTCATTTACTCAACAAATTCACACAGTTAAACTAGACCTCAAAATATTTCACAATTACATAACCCTTGTCATCATTGAATGCATTTAGTTGGAGTTAAGACGTTTATTGGGGATGAAATTGACCAGAAAATACAAGAAATGAAAACTCTCTTCCTTTGACATTTACCTTAATATGCTGTGTTAATTCAGATGCTAGTTTGGCCTTTTGACTGTAGATAGTCTTAATTTTTTCATTTGCTTTTTGTTGTTCATCAGGAAGGTTAATAACATCCAGTAACATCTGTTTGAGGCTATGAGAAGAAAAGATTAGTGGGAGAATATCAATAGTAGAAAGTTAAACTGGCAAACTTCCAGTTCATTTACTTCTACAAAGCCAATCAAAGTATTGTACACAAGAAAGGTGTGGAAACAAACAGCAGCAGAGAATTAATTCAGAGATGGGATTATAACCAAGATATTCCCACCCCTTGGGAGCTCCATGAAGGGCGGTGACAAACATTTTCCAGTATGATGGATTGTGATAATCAATCGTGTTCAATTCAGTTGACATGCACCAGCAATAAAATTGTGAAACCCATTGTAGAAAAGCACATGGTGAAAAGTGAGTGGAGATGAAAACCTGATGCAATGAAGGCAACACAACTCTTATTTTTTTTTGAAATGTCAAAGCAAAGGTGCGTTTATGAATTGTTACAGACTCATGCTGCAGTTATTGATAGACAATTGTTAACAGCAACTTTTTTTTATATATCACCTTACACGTCAGAAGGACATCACAAGGCGCTGGACAGTTAAGAAAACAAATTGAAATTGATGTGACAAAAAACAAGTATTTAGACAATACAGCACAGCCTTACTGAGTTGAGCTCTGTGGTATGTGTGAATATCAAGAGACATTTCAAATGCCATAAGAGTACAAAGTTCTCCACATTTCAAAGGCTCACAAAAAGGCCATTAAAAATGGTTTACTTATCCCATCAATTGCAAATGTTAATCCAAATGAACCAACACACCATAAAACAAGCTTTAATTTTGTTTTCAATCACACATGATAGTAGTTTCAAGTGAAGTTAGAAATGAACAGAATACGTCATACTCAAAAATAAACATTTGGAGAACTTTCAGGCAGCAACCATACCTGTCATGTTTTGTACTGATTTTTTGCTCCAGTTGCCTTCTCTTCCCCCTCAAATCTAGGAATTCTTTTTTTCTCCCTCGTAGATTATTATCTTCGTGCTCAAGACGTTTCTGTGTCTTGGTCAAATCAATGATGCGTGCTTCTGTGGCTTCCAATTTTGAATTTATTTCCTGTGAATCATATAAGTGTAGGGCTAAGTGTGCAGAATGATGTATTAACTGCACTTATTCTTCCTCTGCCCATTTTTTTCAATGCAACACTAGTTCACACTGAAGTCCCCTCATCCCCACCTCTATTTTCCCACTGTTCATATTCTTAATGTAACCAGAGATAAACCTACGAGAGTAAACCATTCAGAGCTCAGCACATTAGAGCAGAGTTTTTGTCAGCGGATGTCTGAAATGTGGAATTCTGTCATCTTGCTAAATACAGTAGAAGCCCGTTTATCCATGACTCAATGCACCGGCACTTCCGTAAAACCGGCACGCCCCAAAAATAGTCCCCATTCGATTAACCGGAACTTATCCGGAACAATAGCAGTGGAGCATTTGTAAATGCATAAATAATAATATAATAACAGAATATTGTATTGGTACTTATTCTTAAAACTACTCTCTTGCGCTTTTTACCTTTGCTGGTAGATGCTGCGCTTGAGATTTATAGTCCACCGATTCTTTTTAAAATGGAGCGGGTGAAAAAAATGGAGAGCGTATGACTTTAAAGTCATACTAGCGGCAAGCCGATAATGCTATCGATAAAGCACATGGTCGCGCAGGTGCAGTATTTCAGTTTGCTGCTAGTAGTCTAGGGCTTCGGCTTGCAGCTAGTAAAGTCGTGCGACTTTAAAATCACACTGCCCTTTTCACCCCCCTGGCGCCCCCCATACAAAAAGGAATCGCTGGACTGCAAACCCCAATCAGTAAAGGTGAGAAGTGCAAGAGAGCAACCACAACAACAAGCACCAACACAACATTCTGTCACTATCTGCCATCACTTAGTCTGGTGTGTTAAAAGAACTTGAATTTTTTTGTAGTGGGTTTTCGGCCGCAGGCCAGCCGAATGTCCAGCAGGCGCTTTAACCGGCAATGGCCAGGTCCCGCAGGTGCTGGATAAACGGGCTTCTACTGCACTATCCAAATCACACAGAACTCCATTTATGGCACCTATACATTGACATTTCTAGAAAGCAATGTTCACACCCCCCTCCCCACGGACATCATCCTGCTTACCCCATTCTGAAGAGTATAAAGCGCACAGCTTAGACTGACTCCAGAGTGTTCGTGGGATAAGTTTATTCAGGTTTAAAAAACCACTAGCTTGAAAGAACTTTCTTGCAAACTTTCTTCTGATTGTCCAGCTAGGACTACTTACAGCAGGAAGAGAAATGTAAATTCTGTTTCTTCCATAGGCTATGAATATGTGCAAACACTTACCTTGAGTTGATCAACCAACTGCCTCCTTGTATCTGGATCCACTTTAACAATGAGAAACTGTGCTTCCCTTAATGCTATGTTGCTGGAAACAACTTTGTTGGAATAGCGGGACCTCCTCACAGTGTACCTCTCTTCTGCTGTGTAGATCTGCTGTAGTCCAGTTTCTTTTATTACCTGTATAAATTAAGATTTTCCAGTGTAAAAGGACAAATGATTGCGTCATTTTAGATAATTTTTCCCACTGCATGCAAAGACACAGATTACAAAAAAGGAAGTCTTCTTAGAAAATTAATGTAATGTCATTACAAGTAGATAATAATCCTGATGTATAAATTAAGGCAGCAGTTTATTTACACGATTAAATAAAGTAGCTTCAACTCAATTTTCTATAAGAAATTGGGTATTTGACCATCATTGTAAAATCATAGCTCCCACAACAATCTCTGAATGTGATGTTAATGATAGAATTCTAGCAGAATGACAAGCAAAAGAGATGCTGCTTTTTAAATTTCATATTCTTTTTGAAATGAAGTCAGAAGCTTTAGAGCTTTAAAGTTTTTCTTATGGCACACAATTTTGTCCCTAAGCAACAGTATCTTCTAAAGTTACATTTTTTGCAAAATGGGTGGAGGTAGGCAATAAAGAGGAAAGAGAATAAAGTAGTTCAATAAGAGATATTTACCGTTTCAATCATTCTTTTGGTCTTTCCAGTCCCTACAGGAACATCGTGAACTCTGTGCTGATCGCACAAGTAACTCATTACAGGTGCAGGAGCATCTATCAGCTCTCGAAGATAAGATACAAAGCCATATTGTCTAATAAACAAACAACAGAGCTTTAGAGCTAGTCTTGGTTCAACTTACTTAGCAAACAAGTGCCAAGAATAAGGTATCTATTAACAAGTGAATAGATATCCAAGTTCCTTGGCTCGTCCTCCTGATGTGAAAGGTGAGATACAAGTGTAAATTTGTATTCCAATAATAGACAATGATTTTCTATTGGATACATTCTAGGAATTCCTTCAAATGAGGTCTAATTTCTATAAAATATATGCAACACACCAACATCCAAACTTTCCCTATGCAGTAATGCTGGGTTTAACATGAATTCGGCTTTTCCCATAATTTAAAAACATTTTTTAGAAAATGTAGAATTAAAAATATAAATACTGTACTTACTGAAGGTTTTGAATGGGTCTTGAGGGTGGTCTTTTGGCGGCCGAATGAAAAGGAGCACACACCGCATTTACTTTAAGCCTCTGCTTATCACGAACCTGAATGAAAAATATACCTCATGTTAACAGTTAAACTATTTAACATTTGTAGGCTGACAGTCAACTTGTCACCAAAACTTTACAGCTCATTTCTCTTCCCACCCTAGGCTCCACAAACCTCGCCCCCATCTTTGCCCAGTTGCGCTGGCTCTCCATCCCCCAGTATATCAAATTCAAGATCCTGATCTTTAAATCCCTCCATGGCCTAGCCACACCTTCTTTTGAATTTATCCCTCCTTGGCCTTGTCATCTTCTCAAACCTCACACTTCACCTACTTCCTCCACTCAGCTTCCATCAGCCTGATTCATGTTCACTGCCCTACCCACCTCACCATTAATAGTCAGGCTTTCAGCCTCACTGCCCTACTTATTTGGAACTCCATTCAGGACTCCCTATGACTTGCCCTTCCTAGGTATGCCTCAAGACTTTCCTGTTGGACCGCATCTTTCAGTCATCTTTCCTGATCTCTGTGACTGGGAGCAGTAATAGAACAGAGCAATTATACAGAGGCCAGGGCAAGGAAACTCAAGCATAATTCACCGCTGCATCCTTCAAAAATTCTCTCTGTGACATGGAGGACCAAAGCTATTTCTGGTCTCATTGATCAAACACAGCCACATGTCTACATGGCCTGTTGCCAGGACATGGGAAACTGTAACTGGGTATCTGGTTTAAATTTCTGCTATACGAATAAAGATTCCTTTATTATCCCACGTGCAGCATTTTATTGAAAACCTCACAGTAACATTATGGATGGTGATCAGGGGAATTTCCTTCTGAAATCTGTTTGCAAGGAAATAACACATGTATATGCACTAACCTCATGAAGAAATATTTCCATATCAGTCTGGTTCTCACAGACAAAGGCCCTCAGGTCATTAATTGGAATGTGATTTTCAATGTATTTAGCGTTTCTTGAATCCTTCATATTAAGCTGTAAAGTAAATAAAGCGATTTTCAAAAATGGTTAGGATGCATTTTCTTTCATACTATTGTGTCAGGCTAAATAAACCAAGGATTTCCAGTGTATCTGCAAGCTTTAATCTGCTGCGAATGTATGGTGAAGAAATTTACCCATTCATAAAATGTTGCAATACAAAAAGGGGCATCAAGTCAATATTGTTTTTTTCTCTCTTTGAACCAATTGAACCAATACAGTGGAGTCCTGTAGCTCAGTGGTTAGAGCATCCACCTTACAAGCAAAAAACCTGGGTTCAATTCCAGGCAGGGTGAAACCTTGGGCAAATTTTCTTACTCCACACACCTAATAATAATCCCTCAAATAAAAACACTAATAATTTGGTCATTTGAATCCATAACTGTTTGTGGGACACTGCTGTGCGCAATTGACTGCCAGTTTTGCCCACAAATATACAGTCAATTCACTTTATAGTATATTCTGTGAAGCATTTTGAGATATCTAGAAGACATGAAAAGCACTATATCAAATGCGGGGAGTATTATTATTATTATTATTAATTGACCCGATCTGACACATCAGATCTCCTTGGGGCTGAGTTGGTTTCAAAGTATCACGCCTGGCAAAGGATATCAGAATTATTTCAATCCTCTATGGCAATTTCAGTAGCTAACCAGATCCACGCTACTCCAAGCCACCAGCCCAATCACTGGATCTTGGATTTGTCCTACCAGGCACCTATTAATCCTGGAAGCCAAGTTTTAACAGGTAGGGTGCCCCCAGGTGGACAAGTTGCAGGAAGCTGGCCAATTATATCAACAGTAATGGGTTTCAACTGAGTAAACCTCATTACAATATACAACCAGTGCCTTGGGATGTCCTCCCGATGAGAAATCTAATTTTGTTGTTGTTGTATTCCTGACGTTTTACCAACATGCAGCTAAACTATGGGATAGGCAAGAAGAATACACCCCAACTGATCAGAGTGTACACTGTACCAGACAAAATGAAATTATACATATGCAGAACCCAGCAGTTTGGTGTGAAGACTGTTCAGCATAGCAGTGGGTTGCTATGTGCCTTGAGACAACACACAAAAATAAAATTTAAGTTGGGATGAAATCCACTGAATTTTTTTAATTTTAAAAATACAGTAGAAGCCTGTTTATCCAGCAATCGACTCATTAAATGTGCCACCACGATTATGCCAGATAAGATCCAGTTATTCTAATGTGGATTTTTTTTTTAGGTGCCACTTATACGGAAGTTACGGTTGATCGGGTCACAGATAAACGGGCTTTTAATGTATTATGTTATGAAATTTTGAAAATCATGTTTCAAAACATTCAAGCAATGCCACCAAACATTTAAAATAGGCATTTGCCACTTATTTTACTGCTACAGTATGTACAGTAGTTGCGTGTAAAAAATAATCCTAGGCCAAATGGGAGCCAGCAAACACCGAAATCAACTAATTTGAATAGAATTGTAAACTAAACCATAACTTATGTTATCAATGTTGCATAAAAAAAAGGATTCTATACCTCCAGCATTATGGGTTCAAAGATGTGTCCTTTGAATTTATCCTTGTTCTCTCGCAACCACAAAATAGCATCGTAGGTGTCTCTGAACCTATTGCGAAGCTTTGCTTCTTTAATATTCATCATGTCTTCAAGTGTCTTGAGATGATTTGTAATTCCTGAATTTTAGCACAATTGTACATTTTTTTTAATGCAGCTTTTTAAAAAGTGCATAGCACCCATATCTTTCACTTACTCCAATATCACACACAAAAAAAGTTAGTTTGCAATCAGAATTGCACTTACTCGGTTTTTCTCTTTCTAGGTCTTCTTTTTCAACTTGCAGATCTGCCTTTTCACCATCAATGGCTCCCTTTTCCTCTTGAACCTTTCGAAGGGAATTGCAGATGCGATCTAGTTCAGGCTGTACATTATCACAGTTTTCCAATGTCTTCAGTTCATTTTCCCAATCTTCTATTATTTTCTTTGTGTTGCTTATTCTTTTCTGGCGGTCAGCTTCCTCTTCCCTTAACATTCTCAAATTTTGTTCAACCTCTTCAATCTTAAAAAAATTAAAGAAACTCTAAAAAGGATTCCATATTGGAAAAAGTTGACTTCAACAGCAACATTTAAACACTTTTACTGCAGTTTGAAAATAAATGCTCATGCTATGAGTATTCACTTAACATTCCTTAAATAATAATCCTTACATTTGATATAGTGCTTTTCACGTCTTCTAGATGTCTCAAAAACGTTTCACAGAACCTACTGCAAAATTGACTGTATATTTGGCAACCTACTGCAAAATTGACTGTGAATCGCGGCAACAACAACAAAATTACACCTATATAGCAACTTTCACTTCAGCAGGACGTCCCAAGGCTGCAGCCAATTACACACAGCAGTGTCCTACAAACAGTCGTGGATTGAAATGACCAATTATATATAAAAAAATTGGGAGGGGGGATTATTAAAGCGTCCAAGGTTTTGTCCTGACCTGCCTGCAATTGAACACAAGTGTCACACTTGTAAGGCAAGTGCTCTAATCATTGAACTATAGTGCATTGGGACTTCCTCCCGATGGGAAAGGCTATCTAGAAATGTAATTTTGTAACTGTTGCTGTTGTACATGTCTCCCTAAAGAGACGGTGCGAGTAGAAAACAAAGAGGAGATAGATAGAGCTAGATAAGAGAGGTAAAGATAAGGAGAGAAAAAATAAGAATGATAGAGGGTGGGAGTATGAGAAAAGCGTGTGAGAGCGTGTGGGAGAAAGTGTGAGAGAGGGATAGGGCATGGGGGAGAGACAAAAGACAAAGAGAATGGATCAAATGTGATGATCAATACACAAATCTCCCCCACCTCAGTCTCCCTCACTCTCTCTCGGTGCCAATAGCTACCTCAGCATCCTTCCTCTAAGCTCTCCTCTCTCATATAATCACCAGAAGGATCCATTAACCTTATCCAGCCCTCTCCCCTCCCTCTCCCTGCCCCAGAGACACACACAAACAAGCATGTCTTTGCAATATTGAAAAAAACATTCGCCCTTCCAACCCCTTCAAAAAAAACATAATTGGAAGAAATAGCAGTAATGGAATATAATACTGTATTATAAAAATTCCAGTGTTGCTTTGAGACTCAGTCCATGTAGTTTTGTGTTCACCACCAACAGGTTACATTCAAACCCAGCGTTTTGTTTCAGTCTTTCTTGTCCTTTCCTCTCATCTATACATTTATAAAGGCCCCTCTCTCATTCTCTCCCTCTCATGTCCCCTACCCCTAAAAAAAAGCAAAGATGTTTTCAGTAGTATATTTGTTTCGTTCTTTTCCCATTCTAGATAGTCGGTCTCTTTGTCCGATCCGGTTGTGTTTGGGGGGGGAGGGAGAAAGAGAAGAGGGGATCGAAAGGGGAATCATTGTGGTAACAGACACATCAATGAACCTCTTCCTCGCCCTATCCCCCACACACTCTCACCCCGAAACTCATCTATGAAACGTTCGTTGTGAGGAGATGCTGGACTTCCTCGAGTCCAAAATTGAGAAAATCCGCTCTGCGGTTTCCTCCCCCCACCACTCCTCCACCTCCGCGCCCACATCAGCTACCTCAACCCCTACTCACCCCCCATTTCACACTTTCAACCCCACCAACCCGCTTTCAGTCACAAAACCAATTACCTCCATGAAACCCACCACGTGCTCATTGGACCCCATCCCCACCCCCCTCCTCCGCACCCAGCTCCATTTGTTAGCCCCGCTCATTTCTGACACCATTATCCTTTCCCTCTCCTCAGGCACCATCCCTGCCTCCCTTAAAACAGCCACCATCACCCCTATCCTGAAGAAACCCTCCCTTGATGCGTCACAACCATCAAGTTATCGACTCATCTCCAACCTCCCGTTTCTATCCAAGGTCCTTGAAAGAGTGGTTGCCTCCCAGCTCCGCTCTTTCCTTTCAACTCACTCCCTTTTTGAACCCCTCCAATCAGGTTTCCGCCCTATCCACAGCACAGAAACTGCCCTGGTTAAGGTCACAAATGACATCCTAACCGCCTGTGACCAGGGCTCCCTCTGCCTCTTCGTCCTCCTTGACCTGTCTGCTGCGTTCGACACAGTCGATCACACCATCCTCCTTCAACGTCTTTCCTCCCACCTCAACCTTCAAGGCACAGTCCTTGACTGGTTCCATTCTTATTTGACCCACCGTTTACATTTTGTTTCTTCCAACGGTTTTACTTCAAACCCCCGCAGTTTCTCACGGCGTTCCTCAGGGCTCTGTTTTAGGCCCCCTCCTTTTCACCCTTTACACGCTCCCTCTGGGCGACGTCATCCGCAAACATGGGGTAAATTTCCACATGTATGCGGACGACACCCAGTTGTACCTTTCTGCCTCATCCCTCAACCCCTAGACGATCGATGTTCTGACAGCATGTCTGTCCGACATCGAGTCCTGGATGAGGGACAACTTTTTGCAATTGAACGTGAGTAAGACCGACGCCCTCCTGATTGGCTCAAGCCAGCGCCTCCGCACATCGGGCGCTGCCAGCCTCAATATCCAAGCCTGTGCTCTCCACCTCACAAAGCCAATCAGGAACCTCGGCATCATGTTCGATCAAAAACTTTCCTTCCTCCCCCACATCCGCGCCTTGACCGGAACCACTTATTTCCACCTGCACAACATTGCCAGGCTCCGCAACTATCTTACCCCCCGCGCTGCCGAAACACTCGTGCACGCATACATCACCTCACTGCTGGACTACGGAAACTCTCTCCTCGTCGGCCTCCCCAGTTCCTCCATTCACAGGCTGCAGGTCATCCAAAACTCTGCAGCCCGTGTACTATCCCGCACCCGCCTCCGCGACCACATAACCCCCACCCTCACCCGTCTCCACTGGCTCCCCATCCTCCAGAGGATCGAGTTCAAAATCCTCGTCCTCACCTACAAGGCCTTACACGGCCTTGCCCCGCCCTATTTAACCAATCTACTCTCCCCCTACACGCCCACCCGGACACTCCGTTCAACAGGACTTGGCCTGCTCCAAGCCCCCCGCCCGAACCGCCCCACCATCGGAGGCCGGGCCTTCAGTTTCTCCGCTCCCACCCTATGGAATGCCACCCCTCAATCCCTCCGTTTCGTTTCTTCCCTTTCCTCTTTCAAGGCCGGTTTGAAGACTTTCCTCTTCGACCGTGCCTTTTGTTCCACCCCGAACTCTTTTACCTCCCCTTCATGTTTCACCCCCTCCCAACCACTCCCCTCTCAGCTCGGGTCACACGTCTCCTGTGCAGCGCCTTGGGACGTCCTCCCGACGTGAAAGGCGCTCTATAAATGTAATTTGTTGTTGTTGTTGTTATGAACCCCAGAAAATAATCATTAAACTCTCAGGGTGTAATCCAGCACTGCAAAAACAGATTGGCTTTTACTCTGACAGGATGTTAAACACTAATAGTATAAGAACACTCCACTGAAATTTACTGCTCATAAACAGTCTGCAGTCTGCAGAAGATGTCAGCAATATCTAACAATGTGTTTAAACATTCCGTTTCCATGGGGAGAATTATATTCAGGCTATAAGCTTAACAAAGCAGAAGCCCCCTAGAAACTGCAAAGTGCTTTAAGTCAATTTTTGTTGGTATGTTTTTCTCAATTTCAGGAGCTGAAAACAATGCTTTTCCTTTGGAAAGCAACTAAAATTAGCAAGCAAGGAAATCAGACGCTCAGCCCTTTCCGAATTAACCTACTGAACATAATGCTACTGAGTGAACTCCTCCCAGAACAGAAGTCGCCAATCTTTATGAACTTGTATCAAATGCAGGGATGATTATTATTATTATTGCAGCTAAGCCCCCTGCCCCCCCCGCGCGTCCCCGCTCACCCCGGGTTCGGAGTTTGCCATGTTTCGAACCTACCCCAACAATGGCTGGGAAAACAATGGCTCCTGCACCACGCGGCCCGCTAATATAACACGGAAGCCCCGCCCTACACCGCGCGACCTGTAAACACGGGGTCCCACCCACACTTGACCTCAGCAATTAAGCCACGCCCCCTTACACCACGTGATCTCCAAACCCAGCGCTGAAGCCCCCGCCTGCCCGCCACGTGACCCAGCACTGAAGCCAAACAAGGCCCGTGGGGCTAGCCTCCCTTGGGCGTGTATCGTTGGCTGGGGGGGGGGGCGTGGGCGGAGCTTTAGAGTCTCGAGCACCCGAATGCTTGTGGACCCAAGGACCCGAGTGCGTGGACTCGAGTATGAAGGGGGGGGGGGGACGCAACGAAAAGTTTGCTGAGTTGGGGGAGGGGGGGGGGTGGAGGGGGCGCCGCTATTTATAGTTTGGAAGCCACTGCTTTACAGTATATTCTGTGAAGCACTTTGAGATGTCTAGAAAACAGGAAAAGTGCTCTATCAAATGCAAGGATTGTTTTTATATCAAACATTTTCAATGTAAAACTCAAACCAACAAATTAAAAAAGGTTTAAAACACAATCTGTACCTAACCTATGTTTTCAAGCTTTCATTTGCTTGAATTCTTTATTTCGGCACCCATCATCCATCAATTTTAGAAGGGTCAACTTTTCCGTTAAAGTATGACAAACCTCAAATATGATTTTCACATCTAGACCAGGAAGCATGAGATGCAAACCAATAACTCTATCAGTGACTTGCAGTAATTACGCCCAGACTAGTGAACATATACACATAATTCAGGAGTTAACCACCAGAGGGGCTTTTGAGCATAATCGCAGGTCAACAATCATGATCAACTAAACCCAATAGCTCTGCAAGTTTATTCAGTTAATAGTTGAGCAATACAGGGCAAGATCCCAGTTTTAATCCTAAATAATTTGGAGCAGTTTTCCAGGGCACAGCTGATGAAAGCACCAACCTGATTTTTGCTCTAAATGGCTATATGGAGAACTCTGTTGGAAGGTGCATATAAGTGGACATCAAGTAGGGCAGGATCAGGTGTGATGCCCTGTGGCCAAAGAGCCCTCTGACAATGTCATGGTTTTTGCATGTATGGACACTTAATGTAACCAATGAACTGTATTCCCACAGATGAGAAAAGAGTTAAGTGCATTCAATTGGTGGGCCAGATGAAAATGACAAGACATTTTAAACCAACCTCTTTGTCTTTGCGTTCTAACACATCTTGCTTTTGTTTACACGTCCGTGCAGTCTCCTTAATTTCTACCCCCTACAAAAAATAAGGCAATGCAAATCATTCTCTCTTATATAATGATACACTGACAAATCCTTGAAGAAAATATTGCATGAGTCCAAGACCCACATTTCAGGTTAACATGCACTTTAAAAATGAACCAAATTAAGATAAGGCCCTTTCACCTCCACCCAAATCACTCTCCAGGGACCAAAACACAGCTTCCATGTGAGACAGCAGATCACATGTATCACCACCAATGTAGTATACTGCATCCGCTGCTCATGGTGTAGTCTCCTCTACATTGGGGAGACTAAGCGCAGATTGGGAGACTGATTTGCAGAGCATCTTTGCTCTGTACGGAAGGTCAACCCTGATCTTCCAGTCTCCCTCCATTTCAACTTGCGCTCACATTCAGAGGCTGATCTTTTGATCCATGGTCTCCTGCGCTGTTCCAGTGACCCACAGCGAAAGCTTGAGGAACAATACCTCATCTATCTACTGGGGACACTACAGCCGTCTGGACTCAACATTGATTTCAGCCATTTCAGGCCATAAGAGCTTTCCCCTTCTGTTTTTGTTTCAGATTCTCAACATTTGTAGTATTTTGTGCTTTGTTTAAGATAAGTAGTCTACACAGGAAGTTTCAACAAACACTAAAAAGAGCATTTTTATCCTTCAAATGAACATACTTTATGCATTCAATAATAGTGGACTAAACAAATCACCGGGAAACTGTTTCTTTGAGATTTAAGTAATGACTCATGATTTACTAACCTTTTAATGTAATACCCCATCCCAGCCCTCAGTATATTTACATAAGAGGCTTCTAGAAGTCAACTCAATAGGAATAAGAAGTCATTTGATCTGATCTTACTGTAGCCCAGTGCCACAGACAAGACTATTCATAAACTCTAACCAATAGTTAAGTTACCTTAATAAAAAATTTAACTGGAAACATGCTAAGGAAAGCATTATTCCCAATTTTTTTTCATCGTTTATTCAATGGGATTTAAATCGTAAACGAGGCATCAGAGGACTGAAATTCCAATCAGTATTCTGCTTAGTGACTTTGACAATGTGTGAAAATAATGGGTAAATGCCATTAGTCATGACCACTCAATCATGTCTACATCTTAGATAATTGCACATGAACATTGGATATGTACACTATTCTGTGCAGAGGACATAATTTTTTTTTATATAGCAATAACTAAGCTTCCAACCTTTTCGTTTATTTTGTGTTCCTGTTGTTTATACTGCTTGTCAATTGCCTGAATTTTTCTTGCCATAGGAGCATGAGCTTCATTCAGTTCTTTCAATTCTTGCTTCAGCTGATCGCGGAGATGCTTCACTTTCTCGTGCTGCTGGCGAGCAGACTCGTATTCCTTAAAAATAACAATGTTTATTGTAAGCAGTTACAATTAAATAATTAATTCACAATATACATCAATACTGTCGGTAATCTACTATTTTGCACTAAAGCTAAGTTTGTAAGTTTAGGGACTTCTCCCCTCAATGAGTATGAGGACATTAGGTGAGATTGTAATGACTCCCATAACTCCGATAGCCTTAGTGCCAACATTTACCTTCCTCTTTGAATGTGCTTTTGGCCACTCTCCCACTTGATTACAACCCCCAGATCAGCTCAGGTGAATTTTGTACAATTTTGTTGTGAGTGTCATGAAGAAATGAATAGCTGGGTAAAGTACTGGAGACCTCCTAGCACCCATGGAAACATGCTCCAGGAGAACGGATAGAGGAATCTAAGATACTTTCCGGAGAAGGGAAAGAGAAGTGAACAGTTTTTCTATTTAAAAAAAATCTTCCCACTACAAACCAGAATTCTGACATTAATGTCCAGTCCTTGAGCCAAGCGAGTCTGCAGTATTCCAGGGCACTACTGATAAAAGCACAGCCAGCCTGACTCATTGCCAGGGCTTGGAAGGGTAGACTTGTCACTGGAGGCAGGGATTCTTCCCACTCAACTCCTGTTAACCATACAAGCCAAAGCCCTAACGGTTGGGGTGGATCTAACTGGACAAGCAGCGGGAATCTTGCCAAACAATACTTTCAATTTGTCATACATGCAGATCTAACTGATTAAACTCCCGCTGTTCTCCAATCACACTCTAGGAACCGTGAGCCTTGACTCTTGCTAAACTGCTCCGAATACTCTCTGGAAAATGCTAAGCAGGGTACATCCTCCAGAGACCATAAGCATTCCATCCCAGGAAGGGAAGTTTCTGTGTGTTACTCAGTCCAGTGTAGATAATGTAAAAGTATGGTGATTGGTTTTCCACATGCGTGAAGACACCTGACTGACCAAATTTTTTAAAATTATTTTAATTAATTAATTAATTAATTCCACAACATACCACCCAAGGCCGTTTTCTTTCCAACATCTTTATTTTATCTAAATGACGTTGTTGTTCGTAGTATCGTTGAACATCTTGCTCATAGCGGTAATTTCTTTGCTCCATTTTCTCCAAGGCAGCATTTTTTTCTTTACACATATTCTATGAACATAATTATTGAATAGATTATTAGAAGCTTGAGGTTAGGAACTGGACAATTCTCACACATGAAGAAATAACATGCTTCTGTACCTCAAGTTCTTTCTCCTTCTCATGATAATGTTTCAAATCATTGTGATATTTGTACATATTTGGTGGGCCAACTGATTTCTCAGTTGCTTCCAGTAGTTCAACTTTGGACATTTTTGCAAATTCTCCAACTTTGTCCTGTAAGTTAAATATCAAAATGAATTGACAAAAAAATGTTATAGACACACCCTGAAATTTAGATATTATAGTCAAGCCAATAACTTTACACAAAAATATTTGCATTCACTCAGTAAAATATACCATCCCAATATAAACATTTAAAAATTCACAAGCTAAATGCAACAAAATGGCATTTTCATTACATGTGTATCGGGCCTTTCACATTGGAAGAATGTCACTGGACAGTTATTGTTTCGAACGTGAGCTGGGGTCAGAATCTGGGAGGGTGAAGGGAAGGGGGTGAGGAAAAGGTGGACTTTGAAGGTGAGGACCAGGATCTTGAATTGAATCCTCTGTGGGATGGGAAGACAGTGGAGTTAGGAAATTACTACTGTATTTGTAGCATCATGAGTTACAATAGTCTTTTAGGCCCAGAGTTCCTCCAATATTCCAGTAAGCGCTTCACAATATATACAGGTATCCCTCCCCAACCTCGGGGGATACGTTCCTCTAAACCTCCGTGGTTGGTAAAATCGCGGTTGGAAACATGGGTATAGGGGAAATAAGTTCGCGTTTCGTAGAACTAAACACAAGAAAATAACATACATGGGGATAGGGGGAGAAAGTTTGGGCACATCTGCAGCAATCCGCGAGGCTGTCTGACTCCTGACTGGTCTACACAGATACACAGACAGAGAGAGAAATCATGGTGGGTGACATGGAGGGTGGGGTGGGTGGGAGTGGGGGGTGGGGTGACACGGAGGGAGGGCGTGGGTGACACGGAGGGTGGGGGGGGTGACACGGAGGGTGGGGGGGTGACACAGAGGGTGGAGGTGATGGCACAGAGGGTGGGGGGGGGGGTGACACGGAGGGTGGGGGGGGGTGACACGGAGGGTGGGGGGGGTGGGTGACACAGTGGTTGGGGGAGGGTGGGTGACACGGAGGGTGGGTGACATGCTGATAGAGGGAGTAAGTTTGGCAGCAATGGCTGCCAGGATCTGCAGACACAGAGGGACACAAATAGACAAGAGAAATCAATGGAGGTTTACCTTAATCCTAAGAGAGAAGCGCATCTCGCTGGTTGATTGCAACATAGCAACTGGGTCCTAGTGCTATATGCTGTGCTAAACTTGAAAATTTAAACCCGCGGATTTAAATGGCGGATGCGCAAAGCGGCAAAACACAGATTGCGAGGGTTGTCACATTTAGGAAACCGTGGACGCATAAGTTTTGTGGTTGCCGAGGCCACGGTTGGGGTGGGATACCTGTACTGAAAATGAATTGACTGTATATTTTATGGGTGAAACGCACCTGAGGTAGGAACTGGCAGAGATTGTTCACTTGGATACTTAAAGCAGACATCTGTTCTTCCACCAATTTCTGGGTCGCATGCTCTCCATTTATCTGCCATGTGGATTGATTGTTTGACACAGAAATCTCTCGACTAATAATAAGGTTGCGAGGATATTTGTAACTGTAAAAGGAACAACATTTTCAAAATTGATAACTGATTTAAAAACTAAACAATTTTAATTCAAGAAAGAAACTGCCCATACTCCATTTCACTGGCCACATGTTGCAATTTATCAGGTTAAAGAATTCTACAATGAAAACTCGTGAAATTACTTTTTAATTCTTCAACTTCCGATAGATTGGAATAAAATACTCCATTATTCTATTCTTACTCTCTTTGCCCCTCCAATGTTCAAGACTTCACATTCAACACTGCACACATGGGAGTTTAATGGGATTAATGGGAGTTAATCCTCTGTGAAGGAAAAGGGTATAATTCCGCACCTCTTAAGTGTTCAAAGCAAAGTCAGAGCTTCCATTCCAAAGAACTAGTCGATCTTTGCTGGACAATTCTGGTGATAACCTTTCTGGTTGCATGGATGACAGGTACACAGATCAAATCAAATTTTAAAAATCTAAATTTATAGTCTCAGAAAAACAACTTCTGTGCCGCTATTCAAGACAAAGAATATCTCAGAATACTCACATAATTACAAAAGTTAAGTGATTTGTTCAATTCTCACCCTTTTGGGGGAGGGGAGGGGGTAGGGAGAAGCTATCTGAGTATAAACAGTTGGATTTCACAAGTGACAAGGTTGAGGATCCAGACTAATAGAAAATTTCAATGAACAAACAGTAAAAGCAATAAACATCTTTCACTAAAAGAAGCTCCACTTTTTAAACTCACTGAGAGCCTCTACTGCACAAGATGGTGCATTCTCAATTCAAACACCAAAGGGAAAAATGTCAAGAATGATTTCATCCCTAATTTCTACAGATTTATAAACAATTCAATTTTTTTCCTTTAAAAATACAGGAGAATTGATCAGACCTGAAATTATTCCTGACTGTGGGAGCAACAATTTATCCCTTGTTCAGTACCATGGCATAATATTAAAATTAATTAATTGCAAGTGCTAATTATCATAACACACCACATTCTCTCCCCCTACACCCCACACCCAAGGATTTTACATCCATAACGGGTATTTTCACTTTCTATTACCTGTCCTGAATATTATGTCAGGTTCTCAACACCAGCCACACCTTTGTTGAAAAGGTTCCAACCTTATTTTATTTGCATTCTGCATTCATGTCTTCTAATACAGTGGAATGCTGCTTAACTGCATACTGGCTAACCGCATAGCTCATTACCTATACTGGGGTTTTTATTCTGATCAGCTGGGTATCTGACACATGCGGAAACCCATCACTATGCTTAAGAGTATCCAAACTAAGCTGAGATTTCCGTGCATCACACCTACACATGGAAATCCCAGAGTTAAGATTGTTGGAATGGAATGCGCTATCTCTCTAGTGGGAGCACCCTACCTACTAGGGCTTTGGCTTGTAGGATAACAGGAGCTGATTCATGGACAGGTTTGCACTTCCAGGCCTTGACGTTGAGCCAGGCTGGCTGTGCTGTCATCAGCAGTGCCCTGGAATACTGCAGACTGCCTGGCTCAGGAATCGGATGACAGAGACTGTCACAGAGGGCTGGCTGGCTCAATTACGACATTCCATTACCGGCATGTCATATTGGAACCTGTTCAGCTCCAAGGGGACCCCTTCCCACCCATGGAAGATAGTAACTTGTTGGCCATTCGACATCCGATAAATACGGTTTTGAGCCATCATTGGGTGGATGGTTGGTACAAGAATCTCCCTGCAAGCTTCCCGGTGCTGCTCAAATGCAGAAGTGAAGTTGGGCTACAATTGAAGCAAAATAATAATAATACTCCTTGCATTTGATATAGCACTTTTCATGTCTTCTGGACGTCTCAAAGCACTTCATAGGATAGACTGTAAAGTGAATTGACTGCATATGTGTGGGTGAAACGTGGCAGCCAATTGCACACAGCAGTGTCCCACAAACAGTCGTGGATTGAAATGATCAATTTATTAGTGGGGGGGTTTTTAGGGTTTATTATCAGCTGTGTGGAGTAAGGAAAGCTTTCACCCTGCCTGGAATTGAACCCAGGTCTCTCACTTGTAAGACAAGTGCTCTAACCACTGAGCTATAGCATTCCTTAGTTTAGTTGTGCATATACCTGCATTGTAACAATATTCCGAATATTTCTCAAGGAGCTCAAAGTGGAGACTCTAATCCAGGTTAGGTACATAAAGAAAGACATACACACACACTCGGTCAACAGTGCTGCTTCATTGGACGTGCCATCTTTCAGATGAGATGCTAAACTGAAGCCACATCTTGTTCAGATAAATGTTAAATGCCCCTTGGCCTGATTCAAAAAGAGGAGGGAGTTTGTTCCCATGTCCTGTTCAATAGCTGTTCCCATGTCCTGTTCACTGTAGCTCAGTGGTTAGAGCACTCGCTTTACAAGAGTGAGACCTATGTTCAAATCCAGGCAGATCAGGGCAAGAACAACAAAATTATATTTATAGAGCGCTTTTCACGTCGGGAGGACATCCCAAAGCACTGAAAGAGCAATACCTTGGGCAAGTTTCCTTACTCCACACGCCTAATAATAATCCCTCCGAAACAAAACACAATAATAAAGTTGGTCATTTCAATCCATGACAGTTTGTGGGACAATGCTGTGCGCAATTGGCTGCCACGTTTCGCCTACAAATATACAATAAATTGATTTTACAGTATAATCTGTGAAGTGCTTTGAGACGTTGATAAAACGTGAAAAGCGCTATATCAAATGCAAGAATGATTATTATAATAATCTCTCAGATACAATTGAGTCATTCACTTGATTTTCACACTGCTGTGTGAAAACCGGCTATTATGTCCACCCACAAAACACAGCTTCTGCACCTAACAGAGACTGTTATATCAGTATATCATGCAAAGCGCTTTGGGGCGTTCTCCTGGCATGATAGATGTGATACTGTACCAGTGTACCAATATATTCATTTTTCCCAACCTAGGCATCAGCCTCCAGGCATCAATTTACATAGAAATGAATTAAGCTGATGCAAGCTGCCCTATAGTCATTAATAATAATCCTTCCATTTGATATAGCGCCTCAATACATCTTTGAGCCTTCTCAAAGTACTTTACAGGACACAGTGGAGTGAATATTTTGTGGGCAAAACGTTTGGAACAGTTCCAGAAGGAGCCAAAAGGAGCAAGACCCCACCAATGAAGTATTCATGCATCTGCTATAGAATTGAATTACTAATCATTTGTATGATAATCCAAGGACTAATATTTCATTCACACTGATGGAAATGCATCGCAGGTCAGTAGAAAATAATGACTCTTGTCAATCTTAACATTCAACACTTGATTGAATCGCTGTCCTTTTAAAGTTGATCATTCCTGTTCAGTTGCAGGAAACCAAGTCTGTCACAGGATTACAATCTTTGGTGAAGAAGTCAAATACAGATCAAATGTGCAACTTGTAACTGAATTTAACAGTTAAGTTACATCAAACTATCACCTGCATTCAGCCAGCCACTGACACACTTTGGCTGTGGCAACCATAAGTTCGCTATTAAAGGTTCACAGTAAAACTACTCACGCCAAACTATACTTACAGTTCTACTTCAATAGATCCTTTGTCAAATCCACGCTTCACATAAAGGCCAACCTGTTCAAAAAAAATTGGGACAATATTCATAAAGCCCTTATTTGTCATAGCTAAAGCTAGTCAGTGGTTCAGAAGTAACAGTATTTTGTTTACACAACTAAAGTGATCACACTTCACCCTCCACTGGTCTAATGAAATAAAAGCAATATGGTAAACAAAGCAGAGATCAAGGCAATCTCACAGCTTAAACCAGTGGTTCCAACCTTTTTGCTGACGTGGGCTGGATTCCCTATTAGAGAAAGGTCCACGGGCTGCATAGCAATATTGTGAAAGGTGCAATACAAATGTAATGTTGCTGTTGTTGTTTGTGGCACTTATGAGAGAGGCACATTGGCATTACCAAAAATGCTCAAACTTTTTTAAATTGTCTTATTCCCTCAAACACCAGTTAGTACAGTTTAAATTTGACAAACATTTTTACACTTGTTATGGATACCCTATTATTTGTATTCATTTACCAACATTCTTTTATATTGTTGTGCTTTTGCATGTGTTGGTTGAAAGCTGCAGTAAGCCTGTGAGCTAGCGCAAGCTTGATGTATGTGTTGTATCAAAAATCACCCATGCTATGTAAGTCATATGGCTTTAACAATATTTTAGATCTATAGGGTTTATTTTATTTAAAGGTAAATAATCCATTAGTGACATCAACAACAACAACAAAATTACATACACTTGTATAGCGCCTTTCACGGCAGGAGGACGTCCCGAGGTGCTGGACAGTTACTGCTTCAGACCCGAACTGAGGGGTGGGGCGGGGGGGGGGAGGAAAGGAGTTGCCGATGGGCCCATCGAAGAGGAGTCTTGAGGCGAGACTTGAAGGAGGCCAGGGAGTGGGTGAGGCGAAGGGACTTCGGGATGGAGTTCCAGAGGTTGGGAGCAGAGTGACTGAAGGCTCGCCCGCCAACGGTTGGGCGGGTGGGTTGCGGGATGTGGAGCAGGCCGGAGGGGGCGGGCAGGTTGGTAAGGGGATAGAAGGTCACGCAAGTAGGGTGGGGCGATCAAGTCTGCAAATGTCAAGGGGATCCATTCAGCCTTTGCCCTTTTGACCTAACTCCTCCCCCATCTTGCCCCCACACCCCGGCCTCTACCCATCCCTCCCTTCACACCTTTGAACCTGTTTCCTACTCCGCTCTCATCACCACCATAACCCACATGAAACTGACTACCTATTTGCTTGATCCCCATCCCTAACCCTCTCCTTTCCTCCCAGCTCCATCTCATTGCCCCCCGACTCAGTCATAAACCTCTCCTTTTTCATTGGCACCATTCACACACATTCAAAAATGGCCGTCATCACTCTTATCTCCTTCAAGACCCATGTCAAGACCCTCCTCTTCATGCCTTAGTCACACTCCTTCACCCCGCTCCCCGATACTGATCCCCAGCTCAGATCAGAAACAATGATCGTCCGCCCCGGGACGTCCACCTGACATGAAAGGCGCTATACACATGTAATTTTGTTGTCATTGGAAATGTAAAAAATTGGGCAGAAAAAACAGGATTGCCCTTATTTGCCCTTAAAAGGAGCAAGCCTGCTCGTCTTATCACTGTTTAACTCAGTGGTTTCCAAACTGTGGGGCGCACTCCATTATGGCGCAGATACCATTGGCTGGAGGGGCGTGGAGCTTTAGAGTCTCGAGCCCCCTAGTGAGTGGAGCTGAGGACCCAAGTGCATGTGGAGCCGAGTGTGAAAGAAGGGGGTGCAACAAAAAGTTTGCTGAGCTGGGGGTGGGGGCGCCTCTTTTTAAAGTTTGGAAGCCACTGGTTTAACTGATGACGTCAAAGAAACAAGTCTGATCCACACTGAGGAATAGTCCTCTCTGTCAGAAATCGGATTATCGTGCATTCTTTTCACTAACTCATTGTTGAGTGGCTGCTAGCTAGTATTTGGTCAAGTGTGATGTTAGTATTTGTTATTTCTTGGCGTCCAATTTGTCAGAAAGTGTTTAAGTTGCTAATGCATTCTCGAGTCTCTGTAATCAATCTGGGAGGGAGACACATAAGCAGGTTGAGCCTACGTCACAGTAAGCTAGTGCGACAGACTGCTGACAGAAGCTTCCCAATTCGTAATATAAATGGCAATTGGCAGTACCTGTCATCATGCTACCTCTCAAATGAAGTACACCTTAAATTAGGTGAAGGATCGAACACAGAGACCACATAGTACACACTATGAAGGTGGGCAAGTATATCATGGATATACAAGAGTGAGAACCGTCACACTCTCCAGTCGGTTATTCTTGCAGATGGGGACCCCATTAGAGACCCCATTGTCGATTAACAAATAATCTGGATCACAGTGCAAAATACACATTAGCTACAATGCTAACCAACAAACGTCTTTCATCAGTGGGTATATGGTCACTGTTGTATACAGTATTACTCTGTGCTCGCTAGGGTCCGGCGATATATCAATATATCGCTAAAACCCGATATAATTTTCATATCGATAAGCCGATATAGGCATTTAAAAAATATCGATATACGAGGTAAAAAATCGGAATGTGCGAACACAGAACTACAAGACCCAGAATGCTCATTTCTATACACAATGCACAGACCGAGATGCAAAGCCACCATATTGTATTCATAGTTCTCGAATACAATACACAGGTATGCAAGGGGTGGGGGGGGGGGGTGGAAGAGACGGCTGGGGTGGGGGGAGAGAGATGGCTGGAGGGAGGGGAGAGAGATGGCTGGGGGGGGGTGTGAGGGGAGAGAGACAGCTGGGGGGGGGGAGGAGGGGGAGAGAGATGGCTGGGGGGGGGGTGAGGGGGAGAGAGACGGCTGGGGGGGGGTGAGGGGGAGAGAGACGGCTGGGGGGGGGCGAGAGACGGCTGGGGGGGGGGGTTGGAGGGAGAGAGAGACGGCTGGGGGGGGGTTGGGGAGGAGAGAGAGACGGCTGCGGGGAGTGGGATGGCTGTGGGGGGGTGGGAAGGAGAGAGAGAAGGCCGGGTGGGGGGTGGGTGGGGGGGAGAGAGAGATGGCTGTGGGGGGGTAGGAGGGAGAGAGTGACGGCGCGGGGGGGGGGGGGGGGGGGGGGAAGAGAGACGGCGAGGGTGGGAGGGTGAAAGAGACGGCTGGGGGGTGTGGGGGGGGAGAGAGACGGCGGGGGAGGGAAGGGGTGGGGGGGAGAGATGGGGGGATGTGATAATATACAGATAGATAGAGATGGGGGGATGTGAGAGAGGAGAGAAACACAGAGACACAGACAGAAAAAACACAGAGATGGAGAGAGTGAGAGACACAGAGAGAGAAAGATATTTACCTCCTGAGGAGATAGGCCCCGAATGCGCGCGCACTCCGAGTGTGCGTGCAGCGCGCGCAGTATGAAAAACCCAAAAATATCGATATTTCGGTATATCTCGATATGAGCCGATCGATATATCTAAATCGGAAAATTTCCATATCGACGGACCTTAGTGCCCTATCCCTCCAAACTATCCCTTCCCCTCTCCAAGACTGTCTTCCTCCACTCTCTTCTCCCCTTTCCCACTAGAGTACAGAAGTACAGCATAAACATTTTCATTCTCAATACTGGGGACAATAAATGACCAATTACAGAGTTTCATGCATACATACAAGATTGCCAAGCATGCAATTTACTCACAAAGAGCAACTAAATCATATTCCTATTAACCTTATATGCACACACTAGATTGTTTTGCCAAGTATCTTACTACATTGCATCAGAGACAGATAAGTAGGCATGCAAATAACTTGTGGGGAGATTGCAGTGTTCTACTGTACATTACTCCATATAAAATTTTGTCAGTTCCACTTGCTGAAAAAAAACTCACCTTATCTCCTCTGCCTATAACAGAGGTTCTTCCTGCTAATCCCAAGCAGATAGCACAGACTATACTTGATTTCCCAGTGCCATTAGCACCGACGATCACATTCAAATTGGGCCCAGGATAGATTTCACAGGAATCATAGATTCTGATACAACAAATACAATAAAAAGTTAAGCAACCGAGCATTAATTACATTCAAAAATATCAATAGAAATCATGTTTATTATCACCATTCTACTTATAATTATAACAACAACAAAATTACAATTGTATAGTGCCTTTCACATCGGGAGGACGTCCCAAGGCGCTGAATTATCTTTAAGGTGACAATCCATCAGCCATTTGAAATATGTAACATCATTACAAAACATTAATCTTCGCTAAAGACCAAACCTGCAGATCCTGGAAATCTTCTTTATTATCTGATATACTGTATTATATTTATGAATAAAACAACAATGTCTCTCTTTTTTGCATTCAAAGGATGGTAGAAATCTGGAATTCTCTCCTCCAAAAGGTTGTGGATGCTGGATCCATCCACACTTTCAAGAGTGAGGTAGGTCAGGGCATTAAGGAATATGGAGAGAAGGTGGGAAATTTGAATTGAATGGATTAGTTGAGGTACAGATGAGCCATGATCTAATTAAATGCTGCAACAGGCTCCAAGGACTGAATAGCCTACTCCTGTTCCTATGTCTCTCTCTAACTCTCAACATCCCTCTCTCACCATCTCTCACCCACATCGCCTTTCACTCTGTCTCTATCTCACCATCTCTGTCTCTCACCATATCTGTCTCTCTCACTCACCCTCTCTGTCCATCTCTCCCTCCGTCTCTCTCTTACCCTCACCTCTCTCACCATCTCTGTCTCTCTCACCCTCTCTGTCTCTCTCACCATCTCTCTCTCTCCCTCTCTCTGTCTCTCTCACCATCTCTCTGTCTCTCTCACCATTTCTCTCTCTCACCCTCACCCTCTCTGTCTCTCTTACCATCTCTTGCTGACTCTCTCACAATCTCTCCTCTCTCACCCCCTCTCTCTCTCATCCTCTCTCACACCAAGTTCTCTTCAACAACAACAACAACTTCGATTTATATAGCGCCCTCCACGCCGGACGGTGTCTCAGAGCGCTTCACAATTGCGGATCCCGGGACCGAGCCAGGGGTAGGAAGGTCACCAAAGGCGCGGTCGAAGAGAAAAGGTCTTTAGCTGGGACCTGAAGCTGAGAAAAGAGGGGGCAAGGCAAAGGGAGTGAGGAAGGGAATTCCAGAGCCTCGGGGCGTAGTGGCTGAAGGCACGGCGGCTGAGGCTTTCCATCATCTGGGCCAGTTGCATGTAACATGTTATATCACAAACTGTATCCTGAGATACTATTTCCCACAGAAATCTATCGAATTTGTTCCAGAAATAATCCCCCAGATCTCTTCCTCGCTCACACATACCCACAGTCTTTCTCTCTCTCTCTCTCTCTTACTTTCTCTCTATCTCTCCCTCCTTCTCTATCTCTGTCTCCAGTGTTTCTCTCTCTCTCTCTCAGTCTCTTACTTTCTCTCTATCTCTCTCTCTGTCTCTCCCCCTCTCTCTGTCTACAGTGTCTCTCTCTTTCAGTCTCTTACTTTCTTTCTATCTTTCCTCCTCTCTCTATCTGTCTCTTACTTTCTCTCTCTCTCTCTCTCTCTCTCTCTCTATCTCTCCCTCTCTCTCTGTGTCTCTTACTTTCTCTCTCTGTCTCTTACTTTCTCTCTCTCTCTCAGTCTCTCTTCCTCTCTCTATCGGTCTCTCTCTGTCTCTTACTTTCTCTCTCTCTCTCAGTCTCTCCTCTCTATCTGTCTCTCTCCTCCTCTCTCTATCTGACTCTCTCTCGGTCTCTTACTTTATCTCTCTCTTGTCTCTCTATCTGTCTCCCTCTCTCTGTCTCTTGCTTTCTCTCTATTTCTCTCTCAGTCTCTCCCCTTCTCTCTATCTGTCTCCCCCCCCCTCTCTATTTCTGTCTCTCCCTCTCTCAAACTCTTCCCCCCAACTCTCTCTCTCTCAGTCCCCCTCTCTCTCTCAGTCCCCCTCTCTCTCTCCCCCCCTCTCCCTCTCTGTCTCCCCCCTTTCTCTATCTCCCCCCACCCCCTCTCTACCTCTCCCCCTCTCTCTCTATCTCTCCCCCCCTCTCTCTATCTCTCCCTCTCCCCCTTCTCTATCTTCCCCCTCTCCCCCCCTATCTCTCCCCCCCTATCTCTCCCCCTCTCTATCTCCCCCCTCTCTGTCTCTCCCCCCCCCCCCTCTCTCTCTCTGTCTCTCCCCCCCTCTCTCTCTCTGTCTCTCCCCACCCCTCTCCCTCGTTGTCGCCGCCGCTTTTCACACAAACTCACAGGAATTTGTCCATTTTGATCCTGACTATCGACCCCTCCACGAACTGTCCTGGTGGAGTGCGTGAGACCCCCTGTGCCGCCGATCCGTTGGCTCGAGTCTCCCCGGAACCCGGGAACCTGCGCTTAGTAGCCGCCATCTTCCTGCCTTCAGGTCAGGGATCAGCCTGTAGCCCAACCCACCGCATCAACCCGCCCAACCCGCCGCATCAACCGCCGCGTCAACCCGCCCAACCCGCCGCGTCAACCCGCCCAACCCGCCGCATCAACCGCCGCGTCAACCCGCCCAACCCGCCGCGTCAACCCGCCCAACCCGCCGCGTCAACCCGCCCAACAAGCCCGTACCAACAAGCCCCCGTTTGGGGGGGTGCGTAGGCACCCCCCCAAATTATAAAAGGTCCACATTTTCCGGGGTAGAGAATTGTATTTTTTATCAAATTTAAATAACAACAACAACAACAAATTACATTTATAGAGCGCCATTCACGTCGGGAGGACGTCCCAAGGCGCTAAACAGGAGGCGTGTGACCCGAGCTGGGAGGGGAGTGTTTGGGAAGGGGTGAAACACGAAGGGGAGGTAAAAGAGTTCGGGGTGGAACAAAAGGCACGATCGAAGAGGAAAGTACCAAGTAAAGTAAATTTATTGAGCATTTGTGTAACAATCAGTTCTTCAAAACTATGTATAAATTATATACCTTTGAATGATTTAGTATTAATATAAAATTATCGAGTCGCACACCAGAATCGGCGTCTCCCCCAAAACATACCGCGTCGATAGACGAGTCCATGCCGCGTCGAGTCTGTGCCTCGTGACTGGATAAACATGGGCGCCAAGACTCAAACCCTCGTTTGGAAATCATCCCGGAAACAGCCACAAGGGGCAGCACCAATTCTGGAGTTAAAATCATCTTTTCATCTGATCACCGTAAGTAAAAATTACTCAAGTTTTGAGAGGTGTGACTGTAATGCTAGCAAACAATGACAACATATTTACAAGCTTCTGAGAAATTAAAGCTTTTGACAACCCAACAAAAAAGTTATATGTGTCTGGACGGGAATGCCTATCTTTAAAAAAGATACTCATGGACGTAGGCCTAATGCTTTAGTGCCTATGTCTACGTGGTGTGTCAATCGGAAATCATCCCGTATACAGTCACTACATAAAAAGGTAGCACCACTTTGTGGAAGCTGAAATCGTATTTTAATCTGATAAATGTAAGTAAAAATGACTTAAGTTTTGATAGGCGTGTTTCTGAAATATCATGTTTCTTGTTTTGTCTTGATTATCACATTTGATTTATATTATTAAAAATGTATTCCTGTAATTAAAAATTGCTTTTAGAGACGTCCACTGGCATGCAAAAAAAATATGGCCGCAAAGATAAACAGGGGAAGAAAAGGCACGGTCGAAGAGGAAAGTCTTCAAACCAGCCTTGAAAGAGGAAAGGGTTTGAAGTAAAATCGTTGGAAGAAACAAAATGTAAACGGTGGGTCAAATAAGAGTGGAACCAGTCAAGGACTGTGCCTTGAAGGTTGAGGTGGGAGGAAAGACGTTGAAGGAGGATGGTGTGATCGACTGTGTCGAACGCAGCAGACAGGTCAAGGAGGACGAGGAGGCAGAGGGAGCCCTGGTCACAGGCGTTAGGATGTCATTTGTGACCTTAACCAGGGCAGTTTCTGTGCTGTGAATTGGGCGGAAACCTGATTGGAGGGGTTCAAAAAGAGAGTGAGTTGAAAGGAAAGAGCGGAGCTGGGAGGCAACCACTCTTTCAAGGACCTTGGATAGAAACGGGAGGTTGGAGATGAGTCGATAACTTGATGGTTGTGACGCATCAAGGGAGGGTTTCTTCAGGATAGGGGTGATGGTAGCTGTTTTAAGGGAGGTAGGGACGGTTCCTGAGGAGAGGGAAAGGTTAATGGTGTCAGAAATGAGCGGGGCTAACAAATGGAGCTGGGTGCGGAGGAGGGGGGTGGGGATGGGGTCCAATGAGCACGTGGTGGGTTTCATGGAGGTAATTGTTTTTGTGACTGAAAGCGGGGTGGTGGGGTTGAAAGTGTGAAATGGGGGGTGAGTAGGGGTTGAGGTAGCTGATGTGGGCGCGGAGGTGGAGGAGTGGTGGGGGGAGGAAACCGCAGAGCGGATTTTCTCAATTTTGGACTCGAGGAAGTCCAGCATCTCCTCACAACGAATGTTTCATAGATGAGGTTAGCGGTGAGAGTGTGTGGGGGATAGGGCGAGGAAGAGGTTCATTGATGTGTCTGTTACCACAATGATTCCCCTTTCGATCCCCTCTTCTCTTTCTCCCCCCCCCCCCAAACACAACCGGATCGGACAAAGAGACCGACTATCTAGAATGGGAAAAGAACGAAACAAATATACTACTGAAAACATCTTTGCTTTTTTTTAGGGGTAGGGGACATGAGAGGGAGAGAATGGGAGAGGGGCCTTTGTAAATGTATAGATGAGAGGAAAGGACAAGAAAGACTGAAACAAAACGCTGGGTTTGAATGTAACCTGTTGGTGGTGAACACAAAACTACATGGACTGAGTCTCAAAGCAACACTGGAATTTTTATAATACAGTATTATATTCCATTACTGCTATTTCTTCCAATTATGTTTTTTTTGAAGGGGTTGGAAGGGCGAATGTTTTTTACAATATTGCAAAGACATGCTTGTTTGTGTGTGTCTCTGGGGCAGGGAGAGGGAGGGGAGAGGGCTGGGAAAGGTTAATGGATCCTTCTGGTGATTATATGAGAGAGCAGAGCTTAGAGGAAGGATGCTGAGGTAGCTATTGGCACCGAGAGAGAGTGAGGGAGACTGAGGTGGGGGAGATTTGTGTATTGATCATCACATTTGATCCATTCTCTTTGTCTTTTGTCTCTTCCCCATGCCCTATCCCTCTCTCACACTTTCTCCCACACGCTCTCACATGCTTCTCTCTTACTCCCACCCTCTATCATTCTTATTTTTTCTCTCCTTATCTTTACCTCTCTTATCTAGCTCTATCTATCTCCTCTTTGTTTTCTACTCGCCGTCTCTTTAGGGAGACATGTACAACAGCAACAGTTACAAAATTACATTTCTAGATAGCCTTTCCCGTCGGGAGGAAGTCCCAATGCACTATAGTTCAATGATTAGAGCACTTGCCTTACAAGTGTGACACTTGTGTTCAATTCCAGGCAGGTCAGGACAAAACCTTGGACGCTTTAGTAATCCCCCCTCCCAATTTTTTTATATATAATTGGTCATTTCAATCCACGACTGTTTGTAGGACACTGCTGTGTGTAATTGGCTGCAGCCTTGGGACGTCCTGCTGAAGTGAAAGGTGCTATATAAGTGTAATTTTGTTGTTGTTGCCGCGATTCATCTACAAATATACAGTCAATTTTGCAGTAGGTTCTGTGAAACGTTTTTGAGACATCTAGAAGACGTGAAAAGCACTATATCAAATGTAAGGATTATTATTTAAGGAATGTTAAGTGAATACTCATAGCATGAGCATTTATTTTCAAACTGCAGTAAAAGTGTTTAAATGTTGCTGTTGAAGTCAACTTTTTCCAATATGGAATCCTTTTTAGAGTTTCTTTATTTTTTTAAGATTGAAGAGGTTGAACAAAATTTGAGAATGTTAAGGGAAGAGGAAGCTGACCGCCAGAAAAGAATAAGCAACACAAAGAAAATAATAGAAGATTGGGAAAATGAACTGAAGACATTGGAAAACTGTGATAATGTACAGCCTGAACTAGATCGTGTCTGCAGTTCCCTTCGAAAGGTTCATATCAAAGAATATCAAAGAAACAAAGTTTCGCAATAGGTTCAGAGACACCTACGAGGCTATTTTGTGGTTGCGAGAGAACAAGGATAAATTCAAAGGACACATCTTTGAACCCATAATGCTGGAGGTATAGAATCCTTTTTTTTATGCAACATTGATAACATAAGTTATGGTTTAGTTTACAATTCTATTCAAATTATTTGATTTCGGTGTTTGCTGGCTCCCATTTGGCCTAGGATTATTTTTTACACGCAACTACTGTACATACTGTAGCAGTAAAATAAGTGGCAAATGCCTATTTAAAATGTTTGGTGGCATTGCTTGAATGTTTTGAAACATGATTTTCAAAATTTCATAACATAATACATTAAAAGCCCGTTTATCTGTGACCCGATCAACCGTAACTTCCGTATAAGTGGCACCTAAAAAAAAATCCACATTCGAATAACTGGATCTTATCTGGCATAATCGTGGTGGCACATTTGATGAGTCGATTGCTGGATAAACAGGCTTCTACTGTATTTTTAAAATAAAAAAAATTCAGTGGATTTCATCCCAACTTAAATTTTATTTTTGTGTGTTGTCTCAAGGCACATAGCAACCCACTGCTATGCTGAACAGTCTTCACACCAAACTGCTGGGTTCTGCATATGTATAATTTCATTTTGTCTGGTACAGTGTACACTCTGATCAGTTGGGGTGTATTCTTCTTGCCTATCCCATAGTTTAGCTGCATGTTGGTAAAACGTCAGGAATACAACAACAACAAAATTAGATTTCTCATCGGGAGGACATCCCAAGGCACTGGTTGTATATTGTAATGAGGTTTACTCAGTTGAAACCCATTACTGTTGATATAATTGGCCAGCTTCCTGCAACTTGTCCACCTGGGGGCACCCTACCTGTTAAAACTTGGCTTCCAGGATTAATAGGTGCCTGGTAGGACAAATCCAAGATCCAGTGATTGGGCTGGTGGCTTGGAGTAGCGTGGATCTGGTTAGCTACTGAAATTGCCATAGAGGATTGAAATAATTCTGATATCCTTTGCCAGGCGTGATACTTTGAAACCAACTCAGCCCCAAGGAGATCTGATGTGTCAGATCGGGTCAATTAATAATAATAATAATAATAATCCCCGCATTTGATATAGTGCTTTTCATGTCTTCTAGACATCTCAAAATGCTTCACAGAATATACTATAAAGTGAATTGACTGTATATTTGTGGGCAAAACTGGCAGTCAATTGCACACAGCAGTGTCCCACAAACAGTTATGGATTCAAATGACCAAATTATTAGTGTTTTTATTTGAGGGATTATTATTAGGTGTGTGGAGTAAGAAAATTTGCCCAAGGTTTCACCCTGCCTGGAATTGAACCCAGGTTTTTTGCTTGTAAGGTGGATGCTCTAACCACTGAGCTACAGGACTCCACTGTATTGGTTCAATTGGTTCAAAGAGAGAAAAAAACAATATTGACTTGATGGTCCAAATGCCCCTTTTTGTATTGCAACATTTTATGAATGGGTAAATTTCTTCACCATACATTCGCAGCAGATTAAAGCTTGCAGATACACTGGAAATCCTTGGTTTATTTAGCCTGACACAATAGTATGAAAGAAAATGCATCCTAACCATTTTTGAAAATCGCTTTATTTACTTTACAGCTTAATATGAAGGATTCAAGAAACGCTAAATACATTGAAAATCACATTCCAATTAATGACCTGAGGGCCTTTGTCTGTGAGAGCCAGACTGATATGGAAATATTTCTTCATGAGGTTAGTGCATATACATGTGTTATTTCCTTGCAAACAGATTTCAGAAGGAAATTCCCCTGATCACCATCCATAATGTTACTGTGAGGTTTTCAATAAAATGCTGCACGTGGGATAATAAAGGAATCTTTATTCGTATAGCAGAAATTTAAACCAGATACCCAGTTACAGTTTCCCATGTCCTGGCAACAGGCCATGTAGACATGTGGCTGTGTTTGATCAATGAGACCAGAAATAGCTTTGGTCCTCCATGTCACAGAGAGAATTTTTGAAGGATGCAGCGGTGAATTATGCTTGAGTTTCCTTGCCCTGGCCTCTGTATAATTGCTCTGTTCTATTACTGCTCCCAGTCACAGAGATCAGGAAAGATGACTGAAAGATGCGGTCCAACAGGAAAGTCTTGAGGCATACCTAGGAAGGGCAAGTCATAGGGAGTCCTGAATGGAGTTCCAAATAAGTAGGGCAGTGAGGCTGAAAGCCTGACTATTAATGGTGAGGTGGGTAGGGCAGTGAACATGAATCAGGCTGATGGAAGCTGAGTGGAGGAAGTAGGTGAAGTGTGAGGTTTGAGAAGATGACAAGGCCAAGGAGGGATAAATTCAAAAGAAGGTGTGGCTAGGCCATGGAGGGATTTAAAGATCAGGATCTTGAATTTGATATACTGGGGGATGGAGAGCCAGCGCAACTGGGCAAAGATGGGGGCGAGGTTTGTGGAGCCTAGGGTGGGAAGAGAAATGAGCTGTAAAGTTTTGGTGACAAGTTGACTGTCAGCCTACAAATGTTAAATAGTTTAACTGTTAACATGAGGTATATTTTTCATTCAGGTTCGTGATAAGCAGAGGCTTAAAGTAAATGCGGTGTGTGCTCCTTTTCATTCGGCCGCCAAAAGACCACCCTCAAGACCTTCAGTAAGTACAGTATTTATATTTTTAATTCTACATTTTCTAAAAAATGTTTTAAAATTATGGGAAAAGCCGAATTTATGTTAAACCCAGCATTACTGCATAGGGAAAGTTTGGATGTTGGTGTGTTGCATATATTTTATAGAAATTAGACCTCATTTGAAGGAATTCCTAGAATGTATCCAATAGAAAATCATTGTCTATTATTGGAATACAAATTTACACTTGTATCTCACCTTTCACATCAGGAGGACGAGCCAAGGAACTTGGATATCTATTCACTTGTTAATAGATACCTTATTCTTGGCACCTGTTTGCTAAGTAAGTTGAACCAAGACTAGCTCTAAAGCTCTGTTGTTTGTTTATTAGATAATATGGCTTTGTATCTTATCTTCGAGAGCTGATAGATGCTCCTGCACCTGTAATGAGTTACTTGTGCATTCAGCACAGAGTTCACGATGTTCCTGTAGGGACTGGAAAGACCAAAAGAATGATTGAAACGGTAAATATCTCTTATTGAACTACTTTATTCTCTTTCCTCTTTATTGCCTACCTCCACCCATTTTGCAAAAAATGTAACTTTAGAAGATACTGTTGCTTAGGGACAAAATTGTGTGCCATAAGAAAAACTTTAAAGCTCTAAAGCTTCTGACTTCATTTCAAAAAGAATATGAAATTTAAAAAGCAGCATCTCTTTTGCTTGTCATTCTGCTAGAATTCTATCATTAACATCACATTCAGAGATTGTTGTGGGAGCTATGATTTTACAATGATGGTCAAATACCCAATTTCTTATAGAAAATTGAGTTGAAGCTACTTTATTTAATCGTGTAAATAAACTGCTGCCTTAATTTATACATCAGGATTATTATCTACTTGTAATGACATTACCTTAATTTTCTAAGAAGACTTCCTTTTTTGTAATCTGTGTCTTTGCATGCAGTGGGAAAAATTATCTAAAATGACGCAATCATTTGTCCTTTTACACTGGAAAATCTTAATTTATACAGGTAATAAAAGAAACTGGACTACAGCAGATCTACACAGCAGAAGAGAGGTACACTGTGAGGAGGTCCCACTATTCCAACAAAGTTGTTTCCAGCAACACAGCATTAAGGGAAGCACAGTTTCTCATTGTTAAAGTGGATCCAGATAAAAGGAGGCAGTTGGATGATCAACTCAAGGTAAGTGTTTGCACAAATTCATAGCCTATGGAAGAAACAGAATTTACATTTCTCTTCCTGCTGTAAGTAGTCCTAGCTGGACAATCAGAAGAAAGTTTGCAAGAAGGTTCTTTCAGGGTGAAAAGGAGGGGACCGAGGACAGAGCCCTGGGGGACGCCGTGAGAAACTGTGCGGGGGTTTGAGGAGAAACCATTGGAAGATACAAAGTGTAGACGGTGGGTCAGGTAGGAATGGAACCCGTCAAGGACTGTGCCTTGAAGGTTCAGGTGGGATGAAAGACGTTGGAGGAGGATGGTGTGATCGACTGTGTCGAACGCAGCAGACAGGTCAAGGAGGACGAGGAGGCAAAGGGAGCCCTGGTCGCAGGCGGTTAAGATGTCATTAGTGACCTTGACCAGGGCAGTTTCCGTGCTGTGAGCAGGGCGGTAACCTGATTGGAGGGGTTCAAGGAGTGAGTGAATTGAGAGGAAAGAGCGGAGCTGGGAGGCAACCAGTCTTTCAAGGACCTTGGATAAAAACGGGAGGTTGGAGATGGGTCGGTAGCTTGATGGTTGTGACGCATCAAGGGAGGGTTTTCTTCAGGATAGGGGTGATGGTGGCTGTTTTAAGGGAGGTAGGGACGGTGCCTGAGGAGAGGGAAAGGTTGATGGTGTCAGAAATGAGCGGGGCCAAGAGGTGGAGTTGGGTGCGGAGCAGGGGGGTGGGGATGGGGTCCAATGAGCACGTGGTTGGTTTCATGGAGGTGATTATTTTTGTGACTAAAGACGGGGTGGTGAGGTTGAAAGTATGAAAGGGGGGGTGGGTGGGGGTTGAAATAACGGATGGAGGGGCGGAGGTGGAGGAGAGGTGGGGGGAGGAAACCGCAGAGCAGATTCTCTCTATTTTGGACTCGAGGAAGTCCAACATCTCCTCGCAACGTTCGTTTCTATCCAAGGTCCTCGAAAGAGTGGTTGCCTCCCAGCTCCGCTCTTTCCTTTCAACTCACTCACTTCTTGAACCCCTCCAATCAGGTTTCCGCCCTATTCACAGCACAGAAACTGCCCTGGTTAAGGTCACAAATGACACCCTAACCGCCTGTAACCAGGGCTCCCTCTGCCTCCTCGTCCTCCTTGACCTGTCTGCTGCGTTCGACACAGTCGATCACACCATCCTCCTTCAATGTCTTTCCTCCCACCTCAACCTTCAAGGCACAGTCCTTGACTGGTTCCATTCTTATTTGACCCACCGTTTACATTTTGTTTCTTCCAACGGTTTTTCTTCAAACCCCCGCACAGTTTCTCACGGCGTTCCTCAGGGCTCTGTCCTCGGTCCCCTCCTTTTCACGCTCCCTCTGGGCGACGTCATCCGCAAAGATTTCCACATGTATGCGGGTGACACCCAGTTGTACCTTTCTGCCTTATCCCTCAACCCCCAGACGATCGATGTTCTGACAGCATGTCTGTCCGACATCGAGTCCTGGACGAGGGACAACTTTTTGCAATTGAACGCGAGTAAGACCGAGGCCCTCCTGATTGGCTCAAGCCAGCGCCTCCGCACATCGGGCGCTGCCAGCCTCAACATCCAAGCCTGTACTCTCCACCTCACAAAGCCAATCAGGAACCTCGGCATCATGTTCGATCAAAAACTTTCCTTCCTCCCCCACATCCGCGCCTTGACCGGCACCGCTTATTTCCACCTGCGCAACATTGCCAGGCTCCGCAACTATCTTACCCCCCGCGCTGCCGAAACACTCGTGCATGCATACATCACCTCACGGCTGGACTACGGAAACTCTCTCCTCGTCGGCCTCCCCAGTTCCTCCATTCACAGGCTGCAGGTCATCCAAAACTCTGCAGCCCGTGTACTATCCCGCACCCGCCTCCGCGACCATATAAACCCCACCCTCACCCGTCTCCACTGGCTCCCCATCCTCCAGAGGATCGAGTTCAAGATCCTCGTCCTCACCTACAAGGCCTTACACGGCCTTGCCCCGCCCTATTTAACCGATCTACTCTCCCCCTACACGCCCACCCGGACCCTCCGTTCAACAGGACTTGGCCTGCTCCAAGCCCCCCGCCCGAACCGCCCCACCATCGGAGGCCGGGCCTTCAGTTTCTTCGCTCCCACCCTATTGAATGCCATCCCTCAATCCCTCCGTTTCGTCTCTTCCCTTTCCTCTTTCAAGGCCGGTTTGAAGACTTTCCTCTTCGATCGTGCCTTTTGTTCCACCCCGAACTCTTTTACCTCCCCTTCGTGTTTCACCCCTTCCCAAACACTCCCCTCCCAGCTCGGGTCACACGCCTCCTGTGCAGCGCCTTGGGACGTCCTTCCGACGTGAAAGGCGCTCTATAAATGTAATTTGTTGTTGTTGAGGAGAGGATCTGCGAAGCGAGGCGGGGGGGGCGGAGGAGCTGGTTTGTGGTGGCGAAGAGGAGGCGGTGGTTGTCCTTCACTTCCAGGATTATCCTGGAGTAGAAGGCTGATTTGGCAGTGGCTAATGCAGAGCGGTAAAATTTGATGCGGTCCAGCCAGATTTGCCGGTGGACCGTGAGGCCAGATTTGAGCCAGGTGCGTTCAGCTGCTCTCACTTGGCTTTTGAGTTAACTGAGGTGAGTTGTTTACCACGGTGATGATCCGGAGTGGGAGACGGTTCTGGAGGTGAGGGGGGCCAGGGTGTCGAGGGTAGTGGAGAGGGTGTTATGGAGGGTGGTGGAGGCGGAGGATGGGTCGGTACACACAGCTTCCCACCCACCCCACCACAAAGCCTCCCACCCTATCCCCATACACAGCCTGCTCCCCCCACCCCCCCTCACAGCCTCCCACCCCATCCCCACACTCAGCCTGCTCCCACCATGCACAGCCTCCTCTCAGACAAGGCGCCCCCACGTACAACATGCTCCTCCCACAGCATCCTCCCACACAAAGAGCTCCCCCACAGAATGTGCCCCTTAGGAGCGTCCCCCTCCTCATACAGTGTCCCCCCTCACACACCTTCCCTCCCTCACCCAGCGTCCCCCCCTCACTCAGCGTCCCCCCCTCACCCAGCGTCCCCCCCTCACCCAGCGTCCCCCCCTCACCCAGCGTCCCCCCCTCACCCAGCGTCCGCCCCCTCACCCAGCGTCCCCTCCCTCGCCCAGCGTCCACCCCTCACCCAATGTCCCCTCCCTCGCCCAGCGTCCCCCCCTCACCCAGCTCCCCCCTCACCCAGCTCCCCCCCCTCACACAGCTCCCCCCCCCTCACCCAGCGTCCTTCTTACACAGTGTCCTCACTCCCCAGCGTCCCCCCCTCACCCAGCGTCCGCCCCCTCACCCAGCGTCCCCTCCCTCGCCCAGCGTCCCCCCCTCACCCAATGTCCCCTCCCTCGCCCAGCGTCCCCCCCTCACCCAGCTCCCCCCTCACCCAGCTCCCCCCCCTCACACAGCTCCCCCCCCTCACCCAGCGTCCTTCTTACACAGTGTCCTCACTCCCCGGCATTCACACAATGTTTCCCCACTCCTCATGCTCTCCTCCCAAAAGACATGTAACATGCACATCCCTGGGCAACCATTCACTCAACCACAGAAGGCAAGAGTATTGTTGGTATAACAACAACAGTGCATTTATATACTGTCCCTCATGCGTTTGCCAGTGGTGGAGCCAGGGTGAGGGGAGGTGGCAGTCAAATAGGAAGCTCTTCAGATGCAACCTAGAGATTAGGAAAGAAGGGGCAATGCAGAGGGATAAAGAGTTTTGGAGCACAGTGGCTGGGAGTGGTGGAACTGGGGAGACCATCGAAGAGGTCATTTGAAAAGTTGAGTTGAGAGGTGACAAATGCATGGATGAATTTTTCGGCTGCATCTGGGGCAAAGTACACTCAGAGGTGGGCAATGTGGCAGAGGTGAAGGAAGGCAGTCCTGGTCATTGATCAGATGTAGGGGAGGAAGGGCAGCTGTGGGTTGAACCTGACGCCTAGGTGGTGCCTATGGACAACATTGATGGGAGCCAATGAGTATGGCTTCCGTCTTATCAACATTGAGTTGTAAGAAGTTTGCGCTCATCCAGACCCTGATATCTGCCAGACAAACCAACAGCAAATCAGCGGATCTGGAGTTGCATTTGGAGGAGAAGTAGAATCGTGTGTCATCCACATACATGTGGAAATTTACCCTGTTTGCGGGTGACATGAACAAGAGGGAGCATATAGATGAGGAAGAGGAGGGTGCCAAGAATGGAGCCCTGGTTTAAATACTCTTAAACGGCGTGGAGGGAGTTCCATAAGGGCAAGTTGTTGTAAACCACAGGGAGGAAAAACCATTTAACGAGAAAAAGTGAGGGCAGTTTGTCAGGTAGCACTTGAACTATGCGACTTCAGTCCCACTAATGTGGATAAGGGAGGTGAATTGGTGTATGAGGATGGCGTGATCGACTGTATCAAATGTGGTCGACCAGCAACTGGGTCTGGAGGGGGGGCGGGGGGTCGAGCATCACGTGGGTGGGCTTCATCTGGGAGATGGTGATTGAGAGGGAGTAATAATAATAATCCTTACATTTGATATAGCACCTTATCATGTCTTTGAGACGTCTCAAAGCGCTTCACAGAATATACAGTACTGTAAAGTGAATTGACTATATTTTGTGGACAAAGTGCGGGATCCAATTGCACACAGCAGTTTCTCACAAACAGTAATGCAGAGTACTGCAGATGGTGGAAACCGCGATAGATGTTTGCCTGACTTGTTGGGTGTTCCCAGCAATTTCTGTTTTTGTCCCACAAATAGTTGTGCATTGTGTGACCAAATTATAATTTTTTTCGAAAGGATTATCACCCTGGAAAAGAAATCCGCCAATCGATTAACAACTGAGTTCCCCCTTACTGCTAGGCAAACAGTGGTGTGCGGAGGAAGGAAACTTACACAACGATTCGCCTTTGGCAAGTGTACAAAGTATACACAATGCTATACAACCTTGGGCATATGCACTTTCATTAAAGAGTATCCCACAAATGTGTGCGCATTGGATGTGTTGTAGCCCTAAATTGCAGGGTGACCTATCCATGTCCAGAGTACAGAGTGGGTACAAGCCTCACCAAGTTATTGCATCCTGGAGTTCTGTGGACTCTGCACCCTCTAGGTGGGTCCACAGTACTCCAGGGCATTTCTGATGACAACCCAGCCAGCCCGACTCATCGACAGGACTGGGAAGAGCAGACCATTCACTGAGGGCAGATATTCTTCTCACTGCACTTCTGTTAACCCTGAAAGCCAAAGCCCTAAATTGCAGGGTGACCCTAGATGGACAAGCAGTGACAACCCATGGCATACTGTACTATGAATGGCTAGGTATGCAGGTGGTTTTAGCTGGTTAGACTCCAGCAGTACTCCCAACACACACTCTGACGTTCCCAGGCCTTGGCAATTGCTAACATGCACCCAATACCCTCTGGAATTAGATTAGCAGGGTGGATCCATACATGGAGGGAGTGCATTTTTGCAATGGCAATAAATATATTTGGAATCTCCATGTAGGTGGGATGCTTAGAAATCTCAAGTTTGATTTGGATATTCTTAAACATGGTGATGGGATTCCGCATGTGTCAGTCACGTGGCTGACCAAATAAAATCTTAATTGCTTCCACTAATCTAAACAGGTGAATCTTATCTGTCTATATTAGAAATAGTTTCTCAAATTGGCTGTTTGCTTTAGGGAGTCAGAGCCAAATTAGCCTGCTATTTTTTTCCAGCTCAGTTCAACAGCTTATTGGATGTTTTTTCTACCACACTGGCTATTTTCTTTCCCTCATGGGCTGGCAGACAAGACTACCCTGGAGAATCGACAGTATTTGCTCATTCACTTTCACTCCTCAGATCTAGGTTCATTGGGGGATTTTTCAGCTGCTGGTATTATTAGAATCCCTATTAGCTCATGGAAACTCAGAGCAGAGTTCACACAGAACACAAGATTTATTTGGATGAAAAATACTCCTTGCGTTTTGATATAGCACTTTTCACATCGTCTAGACGTCTCAAAGCGCTACTGTACAGTGAATTGCCTGTATATTTTTGGGTGATACGCAGCAGCCAAACACGCACAGCAGTGTCCCACAAACAGTCGTGGATTGAAATGACCATAATTGAGGGTGAGTCAGTGGAGGATCAGTTGCATGAAAAGTTGCATGTCAATAAGAAGTCTTCCACACAACTTTATTCAAACTGAGTACATACACAGCACAACCTGGATCCAAACCCTTGGATGGCTTGGCCAATAACTGCTGATGGTAAATCTTAAAAAAACACAAACAATATTGAATATTTACAGATCGTACCATGCAATTCCAAGTAAATACGTATATTAATAACTGACATCGGATGAGACCACTCCGAACTGCCTCTCTAGCAAAAGCCACACTTTGCCACTTTTAAAATGTTGTCTGAAGAATGGTCAATCCTTTGCCCTTGCTACGCGTACACATTTATTCAATAAAAGCCATTCAATTCAATTGAACTTTTTTCACCTTCGGCGAAGGCCAAGAATGAATAACCTAGAATAATTTACAACGTTTACAAGATCCATAGTAAAGGCTTTTTCAAGTTACTGAGGTGATTCCTGCCCTCCTGTTACACTTAACATGTGGCCCAAATAATGGAACTCTTGGCTTCAGGCACTCACATCTGCTGGTATGGAGTCCCTTGATTGTGTGGCAACGTTTTACTGTGCTCTGTAAATAAAAAAACACAAAGGAAACAAAAGGCATTATGTTTCCCTTCAATAACACCAACAATAACCAAATTACATTTGTATAGCGCCTTTCACGTGAGGAGGACTTCTCAAAGCACTGGACAGTCAAGGAAGTGCATCCAAGCTGAAGGTTGGGATCAGGAGGGGTGAAGATTGGAGTAGGAGGGTTACCAAAGGCATGGTCAAAGAAACATCTTGAGATAATTTTTTTTAAAAAACTTTGATATGTGCTTAGCATTCAACAAACTCATAGACAAGTTGCCCCAGTGGATAAATTGGTAAAAGGAATTCCAAGGGGGAACTGATTAGTACCTGGTTAGATTCTCAGTCTACACTGAGTAAGCAGGACTACTTTGAAGCAGAGTTGGTAAGATTACACATCTGGCAATGTAAGACCAGAATGGAGTCAATTGTCTGTCACAGGGTTTTGGTGTGCCAGTGAGCCTACGTCCTCACTCAAAAAAAAACTATGCGACGTGAGGCAGATAGTTGGAAGATTCAACAATAACATCGATTTATATAGCGCCCTCCATGCTGAACAGCGTCTCAGAGCGCTTCAGGGTTCTAATCCTGGCAGTCTGATAAGACAGTGGTTCCCAACTTCAGGTCCCGACCCAAATCAGGATCACCAGGGTCCTCAGTTGGGTCGTGAAGGGCCATCAGAATTTTTTTTTCTTGTTTTTTAATGCTGAAAAGTGCCCGAGGCGACACTACCGACCAATTTGTATGAAAGACCATACTATTGAGTTGCGCTGAGTCCACAAAAGAGAAACAGATATGGTCTTGGCTGAGCTTCGCTTCAGTTGGGAGGACCTGTTAGTGGTCAATTTAGGGTCACAGCAAGAAAAGGTTGGGAACCACTGCTCTAAGAGGATGAGTAGAGAATAGAATAATTAAATACAATAGAAAAATAGAAAGTTTTACCAATAATCTTTTTCTTCACAGTATAGAAAATGAACAAATAGGTTATGCTTCTATTGATATTGTCCTTCAGACCTGCTTTAATTCCTTCTTGTGGAGTCCTGTAGCTCAGTGGTTAGATCACTTGCCTTACAAATGAGAGACTTATGTTCAATTCCAGGCAGGGTGAAACTTTGGGCAAGTTTCCTTACTCCACATGCCTACTAACAATCCCTCACAAAAACCAATAATAAATTGGTCATTTCAATCCACGACTGTTTGTGGGACACTGCTGTGTGCAATTGACTTGTGTTTTGCACACATATATAGATATATATATATATATATATATACATACATACAGTAAAAGCCCATTTATCTGGCACCCTCGGGATCTGGCCAATGCCAGTTAAAGTCCCAATGCCGGTTAAAGCATGTGCCTGATATTCGGCTGAAAACCCAACACAATTTTTGTTTAAATAATTTTTAAAAAAATAATGTTTAAAAAAACATACCATTAATAATAGTCTAAATAATAACAGATATTGTATGGATACTTACCAATAAAGCAATAAATATCAATTACAGTCTATAAACACAGTACACAATCAAAGTTTTTTTTTCTCTCCCTCTCTCTTTCACACGCACACATCTGTCATCTCAATGGCTCCAAACCCAACCACCCTCCATTCCTCTCATTTTCCATCTAAATTAATCAACTCCCCCACCGTCTCTCTCCTCCACCTTTCTCTCCTGCCCCCTCTTTCTCTCTCTTTCTCCCACCCTACCACAGTATTCAAAAGTAATCATACTGTATTCGTCGTGAGGGAAGAAAACGGCAGTGCCACCTTCAGGCATTAGCAGTAGCATACAGAAATACTGACCGAGAGAAAAAAAATGCAATTGTGCCGGACAAGACCTAATTAATCGAACAGAGTTTTTTTTTTGAGGTGCCAATTATACAGAAGTTACAGTTGATCGGATCACAGATAAACGGGCTATTAATATATATGTATATATGTATGGTCAATTCTCTTTTTATTCTGTGAAGCACTTTGAGTCGTCTAGATGATGTGAAAAAGCACTATATCAAGTGCAACGATTATTATTATTATTATTGTAATGGCCTCTTCCGCTTCCAGCAGGTCTGAAGGACAATTGTAATAGATACCTGACCTGATTGTTCATTTTCCGTACTGCGAAGAAAAAGTACTGTTTTGCAAAGCAATATATATATATATGCTGTAGATACATTTGCACACAAAATATACATAGCTATATCACTTTACAGTATCTCATGTGAAGCGCTTGAGATGCCCCTGGTCCACACCTTTGTTACCTCTCGTCTGGACTATTCCAATGCCCTTCTTGCCGGTCTCCCCTCCTCCACAATCCACAGAGTCCAGCTCATTCCAGCTCAGAACTCTGCCGCCCGCGTTCTCACCCACACCAAACTTCGTTCCCCCATTACCCCAGACTTCACTGGCTCCCTATCCCAGAGAGGATCGACTTCAAGATCTTCACCCTTATCTTCAAATCCCTCCACTCCTCTGCACCCCATACCTTTCTGATCTCCTCTCTCCTCAAACCAGCACCCGTTGCCTTCGCTCCACTGGGTCTGGCCTCCTCCATGTCCCCCGAATCCTCCGCTCCACCCTCGGCAGCCGTGCCTTCAGCCCCTATACCCCGAGGCTCTGGAATTCCCTTCCTCACTACCTTCACCTTGCCCCCTCTTTTCTCAGCTTCAGGTCCCAGCTGCTGAAGACCTTTCTCTTCAACCGTGCCTTTGGTCACCTTTCTACCCCAGCCCCTGGCTCGGTTCCAGGATCCACAATTCTGAAGCACTCTGAGAAGCCATCCGGCGTGAAGGGCACTGTATAAATCAAAGTTGTTGTTGTTGATGACGTGATAAGGTATTACATCAATTGCAAGTATTTTATGTATGTATTATATATATTAATAGTTTGTGTTTGGTTTCAGAGAAGCATTCAGAATTAAAAGCTTATTCTTCAATTGGAAAAGGAGCTGGTGTAATTGGTAATATATTTCTGTCCTTATTTCATGGAGACGGAAGAGTGATTTCTTGGTGTATTATTGTTGGCTTGGGTTAGTCTGATCTTGATTGTAATCAGTACAAGCTGCAGAATAAGGAGCAAAGCCGGGTGCAGCTGAAATTCTAGTAAAGAGAAAGGGTCTTCAGAAAGGGCATTTGATAAAGATAAGCCAGACAACTATAAATTGATGACAGATGTTTATTCCTGTGTTAAAACAAAGCTTTAACATTTCCAAATTACTGAAATATAATGCAATTTCAGGCCTGTTGGCAATTTACTGTCAGACAAAAGGCAAACCTAGCAGAAACCTCAGCTGTACACCACGGCTGAGATCAGTATGGCCATCTGGGATATCTCACAGACAATTACTCTAATGTGCACATATACTGTATTTAGACGTCTAATTAAAGTCAATTGTATGTAGGAGCATATTAATGATACAACACCTTTTGCATTTGGTAAAATGTCTGTCATGCAAAAACACTCAAATGTATAATGTGTGCATTTACTGACCGTATCTGCAGCAGCCAATTTACACACGGGGTCCCACAGACAGAAAGTGCCCAAATCTAAAGGATTGTTAGCCAGGACACAGGGAGAAACTCTATTTAATTAGTTTGAAAGTGGAGATTTTGAACTTCCATCTGAACAGACAGACAAGGGCGTCAGTTTGATTTCATCCAACAATAAATACAATGCTTCCTATCACATCATTAGAGTGCCAGTCTAGAATAGGAGTTCAAAGTCCCAAACTGGGGTTTAAACCCCAAACCTTTTGACCCAAAGGCAATAGCGCTAACAACTGTGATGCTTTATATTGTGCTTGTGGAGTACAGTAGCTCAGTGGTTAGAGCATTCGCCTTACAAGTGTGAGACTGTTTGAATCCAGGCAGGTCAGGGCAAAGCCTTGGGCAAGTTTCCTTACTGTATACGCCTAATAATAATCCCTCTAAAACAGAACAATAAGAAAAATTGGTCATTTCAATCCACAACTGTTTGTGGGACACTGCTGTGTGCAATTGGCTGCTGTGTTTCGCCCACAAATGTTCAGTCAATTCACTTTACAGTATATTCTGTGAAGCGCTTTGAGACATCTAGAAGATGTGAAAAGTGCTATATCAAATGCAAGGAATATTATTATTATATTATCGTTGTCATTCAATCTCCTGTCATCATGGAAAGATTGTGGTCTCACTTCAAGCATTCAGAGAGAATAGCACAAAAACATAAATGGAAATTGAATATTATTATTTATAAGCATCAGATAGTGTCAAACATATATTTATATGTATATATAGATATAGATATATATACTGTATATATATAGTGTATTCATGTGGCATGGGTGTGGGTTATAATATAAATACAACTTACATTTACTGACCTTCTATTTGAAAGATTGTTCACAAGGACACAGGGAGAAACTCTCTTAAATCAGATTGGAAAAGCATTTATTTGATATAGCGTCGTATGAATAATAAATATCTCTAAGTGCTTTAAAGGATAAGATTACTGTAATAAGAAATGAAAGTTATAATGGAGGAAAATCATTGGTATCACAACCAATGGAATGAGTATATTACTGTGGAAATTACTAATTCAATATAGGTTGTTACCTAAACTCAGCAATTTCAAATAAACTCCCAAATAGCCTCATTTGCCCAAATTGGACGATTTCATATTAATGTGTGGCACTATTTTTTTTAAAATGGCGGTGGACCTTTACAGATGGAAATAATTTATTTTGTTTGTCTGTTGCAAGCAAATGATTTTCACAATTGTTACAGCCACAGCAATTTTTTGATCGTGCACAAGCAATGTTGAGATATGCAAAATTCCAGTCTGTATGCAAACAGGAATATAACAACAACAACTTTAATTTATATAGCGCCCTCCACGCCGGACGGCGTCTCAGAGCTCCTCACAATAGCGGATCTCGGGACTGAGCCGGGGCAGGGGTAGAAAGGTGACCAAAGGCACGGTCGAATATATTTGTTTATTTGATTTTTTCCAATTGTTTTTCAATTGTTTTTAAACAAGCATAAGAATTTTGTCTGTTCAAATTGGACTGACTAATTTTGGGACATGGAACAATTCAGTTCTGCCCCTGAACGATTTTGCTCAGATAGGTGAATTGCCACAAACCCTATTTGGAACTTTTATTGGGAAAAAAAATTCACCTATCAGCTGAACAAAACAACATATCCACAAACCATTACATCTATAATTTAACTTAACAACATAAATTATCATCTTTCATATCGGGAGGACATCCCAAGGTGTTTAACAATGCTGGCCTGGTACACACTATAGTACAATATAAGACTGTTCAGTATTTTTTCCCCATTTGTTCTACTATCCTTTCCTGGTAGCAATGGCCCATGTTGGGCCGTTGGGGTTCAGATTCAAGAGCACAGCAACTTTTCCCAAAGGACCACTCTTCATGTGTGAGACCAAATACTGTAGTGAGTTTCAACCATCTATTTGACTATGGAGTTGAGGGCTGGTGGGGTTATCAGCTAGAAGAAACTAATGGGGAACTTATCTTTGTTCTAGTTTACATAATGGATGATAGCGGTCCTAAAACCAGAGTGGTCAGAAATTTAAGGCAAAGCTACAGATCTGGCAGCAGAAATTCCACCCTAGTTCGATTTTGGTAAATTCTGAATTACAGTCATTTGAAATCTAGTTTTCTTTGAAAGATTACAGAGAACAGGCTCCAAAATTAAGACTGAATTAAAAAATGGGCATGTTATTAGCATATTAATGCAACATTCTGAGTCCAGAACCATGTGAAATGCCTGATCTTTGATTCATGTTAACATGTACTGCAACAAAAATGTGTACCTTGAAACACAGATTATTATTGCATGGCACTGCAGCTGTTTGGCAGTCTCTGCCAATGTCTCTGATCTCAACCTGCAGTTACTCACACCACCAGCAGGTGTCAAGCAAGATCACAGACCATGGCTGCTTCTCTTCCTAACCTGGGGTGCTAAGGCCGATTGTAGCACAACATGTCTGGATGAGATCAACTCTAACTCAGTGCAGTCTAAGATCAAAACTGGGCTTGTCTGGTCTGTAGTCTAGCAGTTACTCATTGAGTCTTTGCACATGCTTGAAAGGCAAGTATGTTAACCACTGAGCTACAGGACTCCACAGGACTTTCCTACAACAACAACAAAAACTTGGATTTATATAGCGCCTTCCACGCCAGATGGCATCTCAGAGTGCTTCACAATGATAGATCCCAGGGCCGAGCCAGGGGGAGGTGGAAAAAGGTGACCAAAAGCAAGGTTGAATTGAAAAGTCTTTAGGCATGACCTAAAAATAGGAAAGGAGGGGGCAAGGTAAAGGGAGTGAGGAAGGGAGTTCCAGAGCCTCGGGGCGAAGTGGCTGAAGGCACGGCTCCTGACGGTGGAACGGAGATTCAGGGGTCAAGGAGGAGGCCAGACCCGGTAGACCGAAGGCAACGGGTATGGTTGTGAGGAGAGAGGTCAGAGAGGTAAGGAGGTGCAGAGGAATGGAGGGATTTGAAAACAAGAGTGAGGATCTTAAACGATCCGCTCCAAGACAGGGAGCCAGTGAAGTCTGGCAAGGACTGGGGTAATGGGGGAGTGAAGTTTGATGCGGGTGAGAATGCGGGAGGCGGAATTTTGAAAATCAGAATTTTATGAATTGTGACGGAGGGGAGAGCGGCATTGGAATGGTCCAGCCGAGAGGTGACAAAAGTATGGATCAGAGTTTCGGCAACATTTGGGGTGATATATTGGCAGAGACAGACGATGTGTCGGAGATTTAAAAAAGCGGTGCTGGTGAGGGACTGGATGTGGGGGAGGAAGGATAATTAGTGGTCGAACCTGACGCCTAAGTTGCGTATGGGTTCGGAGAGTTTTAGGGACACGTCAGATAGGTGGAGGAAGTGAGAGCCATGGGATTGAAGACTTCGACGAGAGCCAAAGAGTATGGCTTCTGTCTTGTCAACATTGAGCTGAAGGAAATTTGCGTTTATTTAGCTCTTGATGTCTGACAGACAGGCTGACAGAATATCAGGGGACTGGGGGTCGCAAATTGAGGTGGAAAAGTAGAGTTGGGTGTCATCCGCATACATGTACCCCATATCTACGGATGACATCACCAAGAGGGAGCATGTACATAAGGAAATTGAAGGGGGCCAAGGATGGATCCTTGGGCTACCTCCCAGTTAACCGGGTGAAAGCGAGAGGAAAAGCCATTAGTAGAGATGTACTGCTGGTGGTTTGTGAGGTAGGACTCAATCCAGGCGAGTGCGGTCGCACTGAGGTGGATGACAGAAGACAGGCAGTGGAGGAGTATGGCATGATCGACTGTGTCGAAGGCAACGGAGAACTCCAGGGGGACAAGGAGGCAGAGGGAGCCCCGGTCACAGATAGAGGATATCGTTTGTGCCTTTCACAAGCGCAATCTCTGTACTATGGGCAGGGCGGAAACCAGACTGGAGGGGGTTCAAAAAGGGAGCGGAAGGAGAGGTGTGCGCAGAGTTGGTTGGCAACAATGCTTTCTAAAACTTTTGCAATGAAGGGCAAGTTTGAGATAGGATGGTAATGGCTAGGGTTTGGGGGATCTAGGGTAGATTTTTTAAGGAAAGGGGTGATGACAGCGATTTTGATGGGGGGGCAGGGACTGATCCTGAGGAGAGGGACTGATTTATGATGTCCGCAAGCAATGGGCAAAGGAGGGGGAGCTGGGTGATCAGCAAGTTGATGCGAAGGGGGTCAAGGCTGTAGGTTGTGGGTTGCATAGCGGTGATGGTAGATGAGAGGGGGGAAGGGGAGATTCCCTTCGATATAAATCGAAGTTGTTGTTGTTGTTGAGATGGGGAAGAAAAAATGTAGGATGGGGGTCATGGTAGAAGCTGATGACAAGGAGGGTGAGGGGAATGGAAAGTGGGTGGTGGTGGGCGACAAGAGGCAGGAGCATGAGGCTGCTAGGCGAATGTTATTTATACTATTTTTACATAAACAGATTTGCCCCAACAGCAAGCCTGCCTGTTAATGTATAAGCGGTATTGTATGTTGTCATACCAACACTGATGGCATTTGCTGTGATAAACTTATTTTTTTTTAGCAAGTAAAAGCTAAACTCTACTCATTGAGATGGATGGCTTTGTGAGTGGCAAAAAGATGCAGGCCAGAATAATCCCAGTTTTGATTCCCTGGAATCCCCTGAAAGCAAAGTACAGCACCAGCAAAACATATCTGGACCCTTCTCACTATCCCATCTCCATTTGCTGACCATTGTTACGTTCCCACCTGTTTGCAATTGCAGCAGAATCTCTCCGCTCCCTAACATGGGATTGTGAAATAAAAGCTTAGCTGATTTGCATGCGTCAAGGATTGATATGGTCTGAGCTCTCCAGCATACTGTATAGCATAAAGGGCTCTATAATAATTCAAGCTGTTAATTAAAATAAGTTAATTAATACATTATTGGTTATTGCTTGTGGGTTACTAGCAATTTCACCTGTTGTGAGATGATTGAAATTACAGCAAAGGAGGGGGGCATTCAAGGTTATACCTGATTTATTTTAATCTTGCTGCTTAACTATGGAACCTTTCTTAAATCCCTGCCAGTCTCCTATGCGTTCCAATGAGATCTAATCCCAATTCTCAGGGTTTGGCATAACACACATAGACTACCATGGAAAAGATCTATGTTACAAGTAAAATCAGGTAGAGATTTCCCACTCACCCCACTAAAAGATGAAAAGTAAAACTTCTCAAGCAAGGATGATATTTCAAACAATGCAGCACACTGCATTGGAGTAACAGACTAGACTGAGGTAATGTGATAATTCTTACATTTGATATAACACTTTGCACTTCGAAACAACATATCAAACCACTTCACAGAATTTACCATGGAGTACAGAGACTTGTATAATATAATAATAATCCTTGCATTTTGATATAGTGCCTTATCACGTCTTCTCGACACCTCAAAGCGCTTCACAGAATATACTGTAAAGTGAATTGACTGTATATTTTGTGGGCAAAACGTGGCAGCCAATTGTGCAGAGCAGTGTCACACAAACAGTCGTGAATTTAGTGACCAATTTATTTATTTTTTGGTAGAGATTAATAGTATTATCAGTATTGGAAGACGAGATGCACCAATGGTCTACTTCCTGCTAACTTGCCATTATGTCAAGGATGCGTAATTGAATTGAATATCCACCATGTGAATCTCAAAATAAATTCAAGCCCTGGGGTATAGGAAGTATCAATCAATAGTAATAATTAACGTTCCCATTAGGAAGATCAACCAGTTGATAATGAAGCCAAGTGTTTGACCTTCAATTATACTGCAATCATATTGAAATAATAATGGAATAAAATACGTTCTTTTCATTAATTTGATTAAACTCATGTTCTTGATTCTAAGCAATTGCCTTGTTGCAGTCAAGGATGGGCCAGTTTTGACACTCGCGTAATGTCACTTAGAACTCCAGCTCACAGTCTACTGATGGTGTGATAAGCAGTCGTACTGTTTTGAAAATGCCTCAGTAATTACACTACAACTCCATCCATCTGCTTGGGAACTTTAAGGATTTTGTGTCATTCTATTCACTGTGCCAGTGAATAGAATAGATGGATGGAGTTGTAGTGTAATTACTGAGGCATTTTCAAAACAGTACAACTGTATATGTATTCAAATATATATACATTCTTACTGGTTGTATTCTATCTTTGTGTTGCTATCAACAATTTTCCCAACAGCAATATTACAGCACTGTTGGTATAGGATTACTATCCAGGATCTCCTCAAACAGTGTTGTATTTGAGCAGAAACTGAATATGCTGCCTTCTAAACAAAGAGGACCTTAAAGTAACAAAAACAAGTTTCAACGATTTTACTCAGGAGCCAAGTGTGGATCAGCCATCGGTTGTTCTAAGCATTTAACAGGGGGCAAAAAAAAAAACATTTCCTCATGTAATAAAAATAATCGCCAAGCCAGCCGCAATGTTGAATTTTTCCATTCCTATGCAGGATATACAGTACAGTAATGTCAAAACAAGCAGTAAATTCACAGGATTCTGAATGTAAGCCTCAGTGAGTCAAGAGTTCCATTATGAAACAACATGAACATCATGTGGCTCATCGTCTGCGAACCAATGCCTGTTCGAGGTTGGTTTGAATGAGGTTGCTTTACTGTTCCAGATCACTTCCCTGAGTTATTAACACTGAACGTGGTTCTCCCAATGAAAAGCCTCCAGTGGTCGCGAGGGAGGGATGCGTTTGTTGTGCACTATAATGGTCCAGAGTTTAAGATGACAAGCTCTGGTGGATTTTTGAATTTAAAAAAAATAGTTTGGTCACTCAATCCACGACTGTTTGTGGGACACAGTTTTACGCAATAGGCTACTGCATTTTGCCCACAAAATATACAGTTCATTCACTTTATACTATATTCTGTGAAGTGCTTTGAGACATCTTCAAGACGTGATAAGGCACTATACCAAATACAACAATTAGAATTATTACCCTTAGTTCTATTATGATTACCAACATATTTAGCATTTCAGAAATTACATTTTAGCAGAAGATTGAAATAAGGCTTTGAAGTATTCAGTCAAAATGTACCTTTACAGGGTCCTTTCTTAAATAAAATGTCATCTATTGCAATGTCACTGCTTATTGCTCGACCACGAACTGCTTCAAAGACAATCTGAAAAGAAAACAGTACAGTAATTTGTTAGTGAAAAGTAGCCCACAACATTTTTTTTAAAAAGAGTTTCCTGTTTCATGGTGTATTTCAGATACAGTGGGACTGATTACAGTGTACAGTGGGAACCTCTTTAAAATGTGATATTTGAACTAATAGTATAAACACATCAATGCTGGGCAAAAAAGGAACCAAGGTCCATCTAATTAGCATATCAGTTAAATACAGCAAACACAGCTTGCTGTGCACAGTCCATCCTGAGCTGTCAGGGTATGAAGCTTGCATTTGCAAGCTGAGATTGTTGCATTCCAGCGAAGGAGCAATCTCTCGATGGTCTCTTCATATGTTTAGAAGCAGAGGCCCACCCTCTATTTGCTTGGATTCTGTGAATAAAGGTTTAATTTGCTGAACACGACTATATGGGATTTTAACGCAAACTAACCTGATGGTTCCTCTCACACGCATAGTCTACAGAGGCCTTCAGCCAAGATATACTCTGCTCGCCTTTTCGAAACCATATTAGGGTTTTCTGAGTCTTCTCCTTAACTAAATAAACATTTAGTGACCCAGTGGCTAAGCCGTACATGTGGTAGAAGAATGTCAAGCACTGCCGGCCAGTGAACTCCCGTAGTTGCCACGTGAGCAGAAGTGCATTATCTCCATGTCTCATATGAGATGCTTCAATGTACATGTAATGTCCTGTTATATAAAAAAAATTTAAAAGATTTAGTTGTGGAAACACTATTTGGAAGCAAATTTCTCATCCATGGTTTAATAAGTGACGTACGGTGAAAAATGTGCTGTGTTAATTGCCTTTTGTGAACATAGTGTGGTCAACAAGGTCAATTCATAACTGAGAACATTCAATAACTAAAGACAGGCTGAGAGCCAAACAATGTGAGAGGGTTCAGGATGGGGGTAGGGGGTAGTATACCTGTGGGCAGCCTTTAGTTATTGATTGGTTTCAGTGATTGTATTTATAAATAATGTTTTAATTCACATCACACCTCAGTAATAGTTTGCCCCCAGCTGGTTAAGTATTTGAAGCACAGGATTTTGGAACTGGATTAATTACATTAATTTCAACTTCCAGGTTGCAATATCGTGCTTTTTACAAACAAAAGTTTCTGCATTTTGCTATTTACAATTTGATGCCTCGCAATCCAATATTCGAAATTTATGTGGCAATTAATGCAATGAATCTGATTTTCATAATACTGTACACCCAATCCTGGAGAAAATAAACCAATTTTAAAAAAAATCTTGTTGGCATAATATTCCTTAGCAGGTCTATTCCAGCCATGATATGCACTTCACCACATTCTTCCCAATTCCTCCCTCCATTGTTTGCAGATAATCTAGAACTCTGAGGCCCATATCCTTTACCGCTCCGAGCTCTGTGACCCCCATCTCCCCCATTCTCGCCCGACTTCATTGGCTCCCCATCATCCAGCAGATTCAATTCAAGATCCTAGTCCTCACATTCAAAGCCCTCCATGGCCTCGCCTCACCCTACCTCTGCGACCTCCTAACCCCCTACTAACCAGTCCGCCCGCTCCGCTCAGCAGGCTCTCTGCTGCTCCATGTCCCACAACTCCCCCCCCCCACCCACCCCTACCTCGGCAGGTGAGGCTTCATCCACTCTGCCCTAGGGTCCGTCGATATGGAAATTTTCCGATTTAGATATATTGATGGGCTCATATCGAGATATACCGAAATATCGATATTTTCGGGGTTTTCGTACTGCGCATGTGCGCGTGGTGCGCGCATTCGGAGTGCGCGCACATTCCGGGTGCGCGCGCATTCGGGGCCTATCTCCTCAGGAGGTAAATATCTTTCTCTGTGTCTCTCACTCTCTCCATCTCTGTGTTTTTCTGTCTCTGTGTCTCTCTCCCTCCCTCCTCTCTCACATCTCCCCCATCTCTATCTGTATATTATCACATCCACCCCATCTCTCCCCCACCCCCCCACCGTCCCTCTCTCGCACCCCCCACCCCCGTCGTCTCTTTCCCCCACCACCCCCCCAGCCGTCTCTTTCTCCCTCACCCCCCCGTCGTCTCTCCCTCCCCCCCCAGCCGTCTCTCTTCCCCCCCCACAGCCGTCTCTCCCCCTCCCCCCAGCTGTCTCTCTCCCCTTCCCCGCAGCCGTCTCTCTCCCCCTCCCTCCAGCCGTCTCTCTGCCCCTCTCCCCCTGTCCTCCCCTCCCAGCCGTCTCTCTCCCCCCCCCCAGCCGTCTTTCTCCCCCTCCCCCCAGCCGTCTCTCTCCCCCTCCCCCCAGCCGTCTCTCTCCCCCTCCCCCCAGCCGTCTCTCTCCCTCACCCCCAGCCGTCTCTCTCCCCCTCCCCCCAGCCGTCTCTCTCCCCCTCCCCCCAGCCATCTCTCTCCCCCTCCCCCCAGCCGTCTCTCTCCCCCTCACCCCATTCACCCAGCCGTCTCTCCCCCCCCCCCCCCACCCCTTGCATACCTGTATATTGTATTCGAGGACTATGAATACAATATGGCGGCTTTTCACCTCGGTCTGTGCATTGTGTATAGAGATGAGCATTCTGGGTCTTGTAGTTCAGTGTGCTCGCATCCCGATTTTTTACCTTGGATATATCCATATTTTTAAAATGTCTATATCGGCATATCGATGTGAAAATTATATCGGGTTTTAGCGATATATCGATATATCGCCGGACCCTACTCTGCCCCATACCACTGGAATTCCATCCCGCAGTCCCTCTGCCTAGCCCCCTCCCCAACATCCTTCAAGACCCGCCTCAAGACTCTCCTCTTCGATGGTCCCATCGGTCACCCCAAATCCCCACCTTGTCCTCCACCCTCCCCGTCCCCGACCCAAGCTTGGGTCTGAAATATTGACTGTCCAGTGCCTTGGGACGTCCTCCCATATCACTGCTGGAAAACTACCAACGCAAATCGGCTAATGTTCATGCCTTAACGTGAATCTTTCTGAGTCAGCAGATGAATTTGTCACCAGTATGCTCAAGAAACAGGATGCTGTTTTAATTTTGCCAGAAAATTGTTCGGATTACCTTTCTTCAATTAATTGCCAGATTCCTACATTTTCCTTGACCTAAAGAGCTGTCATTGTTAAAACCAGCTGTCAATATTAAATCTAGACAATGCTTGGTACAAAATGTACAGTGATGCACCCACACAGCTCTTCATTGCTCAGTTTCAAAAGATGGCTCCCGTCCTGCCAATTCCTCAGTAGTTAATTTAAAAAACAACTGTTAAATCTGAACCAGCTGGGATCAAACTCTTACTGAACATTAGGAGGAAATGCAAGCAAAATGCAGAGCACCAAATTCAAACATAACTATGGCCTCTATCCCCCAGATGGAATTTTCCAATGAGAATCAAACTGGCAATGAAACCACCACTGGGGGTGGTGGGGTGTGTCTTGCCTATATTGCTCACTTATACATGGAAACTATATTTTGAATCACTGATCTCCCTCCAAAGATCAGTTCTGAAAAGCACATCAGTGAGAACATGTTCAGGTTGTGATGCTCTCAGCAATTGAATAGGCTGCCATCGCTCATTGTTCAAGAAATCACACACGCAGAATGGTCAAATGGACAAAAGTATTTCTACCTACCCCCCTGAAACCGATCCCCACCAGCAATCCCAATATCAGTGGTTCAGAAGGGGTAGAAAGACAATTAGAATGACTGAGGAAGAAAAGGGACAGCTATAAAGTGCAACTCACCTACCCCTGTCGTGTGATCTCCTTTGGGACCTGTGAAGGAGGTTGGTGTCATACCACTTCTCCTGTGCCAATTGCTTTTGTCTTTGGTGTCCTGGATGAATCCACAATGGTCTACATCAAAACTGCACTCTCCAGGATGAGCTGGCCAGGAGCCTGTGAAGATCCACCAAAATATTTATTTATTGTTGATATTTTATGAATGTTACTTTTTTCTCTCCTCACACTGAAACATTTGAATTTATCCTTAATGTTTTATTGGTAAATTCAGATTTTTTTTAGCCTATTACAACTTCTCCTTCAGTGCTTCAATGGAAAAGGGCCCTGCGTAACAGCAATAGCTATTTGGCTGTCACTTTCTCTTTCACAACTTGCAGAATGAATGATTATTAATGACAGTGATTAAAAGGTGGGATGTAATCGATACCTCCAGGGCTCTGACAGTCTCCTTGGCTCACTGTAACATCATCCAGTGCAACCTGTCCGCAGTTCCAGAAATTCTGACAGATGCTGACAAAAGCTATCTGAAAAACACATACACAGCCATCACTTATGCATTCATAAAATTCTCAGCGCATTCTGTCACCACAGCTGACTGGGAGTATATATGTCCCTTAGTAATCCATGCTGCATTCCCATCATTTTGTCACCATCGGTCCACAGATTGTTACAAATCAGGAGTCCTCCCGACAGAAAGGCATATAAATGTTAACGTTTATTGTGTTGAGTTTGGGACTCATTTGCAATTACAATTACAATGTAAACAACAACCACCAAATGACACTTGTGTAATGCCTTTCATGTCAGGAGGACGTCCCAAGGCTCTGGACAGTCATTGTTTCAGGCATGAGCTGGGGACGGGGAAGGCGGAGGAAAAGGTGGGGGGAGAGTGGTTAAAGGCTCATCTACCAACGGTGAGGCAGGTGGGTGGGGGGATGTGGAGCAGGCGGAGGGAGGCGGGCAGGTTGGTAGGAGGTTAGGAGGTCGCAGAGTTAGGGTTGGGCGAGGGCTTTGAAGATGAGGACCAGGATCTTGAAATTAAATCCTCTAAGTGATGGGGAACCAATAGAGTCAGGTGAGGATGAGGGAGATGGGGTCACGAAGCTTGGAGCGGTAGAGGACACGGGCCACAGAATTCTGGATTATCTGCAGCCTATGGAGGGAGAAATTGGGAAGCCTGGCAAAGTAGCCCAGGACAGGGCTGTCTTATCCCTCTGGGGGCAATTTTGTGGAATTTCTTAATTAAGAAATCTGGACATTTGTGATGCTGACTTTCATGAATTCTGTCCTACCATAAACTATTTTCAGAGCAGGGTCCACTCCTGAATTCCACACTATGTACTTCCAGTTCCCAGAAATCCCCACTGTTGTTCCTGCAAATTTGGGACATCTATGTGGTTCAAACCAAAAGGGCCTGTTCTGCAAAGCGTTTATTACTACAAGGGATTCTGTCTAGAGAGTCTTAACTGCTGAATCCACCCCTAGAGTGAATTCAGTGAGTGATTCATTCAGGGGGTATGCCTGGTCGGAAAATACTGTGATCGTCCATGTGGTGAAAAACTTTGTTGCTAGAAGTTGATTTGTAACAGCACATGGTGTGGTGAGAGACAAGAGAATTCAGGGTGGTAAGGAATGGATGGAAAAGTATTTATTAAAAAGCTATTCTCTACGGATTTTGTTTTTTTCTTTTGCCAATTATCTGTCCTTCTAAAGGCCTCCACTCTTGCTCAATACAATTCTAGAGGAACCTGATGCTTGCAGCACCTTTCACCATTCTTTACATCTGAACCTTCCTTGAGGGTGAGGGGGGGAGGGGATGGATAGGCTGAAATTTCCACCAGGCTCCAGATTTAGTTGATATTCTTAGCAATATGAGTCCTGTAGCTCAGTGGTTAGGGCACTAGCCTTACAAGCGAGAGACCTGGGTTCAATTCCAGGCAGAGCGAAACCTTGGACATGTTTCCTTACTCCACATTATTATTAATAATAATCCGTCAAAAAAAACAATAATAAATTGGTCATTGGCCACGACTGTTTATGGGACACTACTGTGTGCAAATTGCTGCCGCATTTCACCTACAAACATACAGTCAATTCAATATAGTGTATTCTGTGAAGCGCTTTGAGACAACTAGAAGATATGAAAAGTGCCATATCAAATGCAAGTACTGTAGTATTATTATTTTTTTTATTAGCATCTGGGAGTAATCCACAAATTGGCAAATTTTTAAATATGTCTTTAATTTTTATGTCTTTTTTATTGTAAATTTTAACAAACCACTGTACATAAAAACTGGCTTCAAAGTTGAGGCTGAATTAAACAATTTGACAAATTCTGGATGATCTAAAATGATACATAAATGGAGTAAATCTGGAGTCAGATGGAAGTTCTCTCCATATTGGCAAGTTTCTCAATGGTAAATCCCGATAAATAAACCTCATGAGTTACAAAGCGAACACGACATGCTCAATGGGCGAGTAGGCAAAATGGCCAGAGGCAAAATTTACAGGAGGTAAAAGTTACTATAGAACCTGGAACCTCGAAACTCTTCAAAATGCCTAGAATTTTTTCTGGAAAGTGTGATGACTGTGTATTTGTTGGCAAACATAGCAGCCAATATAAGAAATTCCCTTCTCTTCCATGGAATCTTTAATGTGCACCTGATCAAGCAGACAGGCGCTCAGTTTAATATCTCATCTGAATTGACACTGATCACTGTAGAGACATAGAGGAAAGAGTGCTCACATTAGACATCTGTATACTTCAGATCCTATTGTCTGTCAGGGTTGGTCAAGCATGTAATAACACTGCAAGCATGTAATAACACTGCAAGCATGTAATAACACTGCAAGGACTGTTTTGGGTAAATCAATTCTAACCATGGCCTCCGTCATCCTATTTAAATACTGATAAATAATGATGAGGGTTTGTTGACAAGCTGGATTCTGATTTACAAAATAGGCTGAATTCTGGCTGATGTTTGCTGCTGATGTTTTGCTGAGAAATCTAGAAATAATCCTGGCTGGAAAGTTACAAGGCTGTGGTGTAGACATGAAGTAATAAAATAATGACTAACCACCACAAGCAGAATTGGATAATGAGCTTAGGGTTCGGTTTCCATTGTGTGTCAGCACATGTAATGGCAACCCTGTTGTACGCTCGCCTAATGCTGGCCTTCTCTAAAAGTTTCCAGAGACTACTGTAATAAGAAATGTCACAACCTTGAGAATTAAATGATTAAGATGGCTCCTCTGCTGCAATAATCCAGTAACTAAATATTGAAAATGTCAAGATACGTTGACAAGCGGATTTGTTGCCATACAAACACTTTGTAAACAGCATCAGGACTGTCAGATACTTACAGGAAAACTGGTTGGAACTTGTTGACTCTCATTTCAATAGCTCATGTGAAGCTAGCAAAACACTTCAGCAATTCCCATTACAGCATTTGCAATGGAAATTCACAGTCAGTTTAGAACAGTCTGAGTGAATAAAATTTGCAGATCCAGGTAGCAAATAGGATTTGATTGAAGACAATTGATCCCTTGCCTAATACATCAGACCTCAGCACTGTTAGACCCAGAATGCTGAAAGTAAGACTTCATTTTGACTCCCGGTTCTAAATATCAGGACACAATTGTAGGTGGGAGAGCCAAATCAGCAATATTCTAGATGTTTACAAATTGCTTTGTACTGATTCAAAATTTGTGACAATCTTTTACTTACAGGATTGACATAATGCCCAGAATGTTTCATTGTATCCTGTTGGCTAAAATATCCCTTGTTATTAATACTTGTAACCTGTTCTGCGATTATAATAAGTAACCCCATTGTAATAAGGTAAACCTCACACAAGTCGTATCAGTTGGGACAATAAATTCAATATGACTTATGCAAAGCATGAGTTACTTCAAATTTGCATACAATATAAACCTTTGAACAGGACTTGGGAAGATGTACGACTTAGGCAATTACAACAAGAAAAATTACATTTATAGAGTGTCTTTCATGTCAGGAGGACATCTCAAGGCAATTACACAAATTATACAGATCAGACTTATGCGAGTTTGACTGTACAGATGAAAAGTTTGCTAATGTCCCTGGCCAATGCCTGTGGGATCTCTCGCTGGTGTACAAATCAAACAGGTGATGTACTCAGATGAAATGTTGAATGTGTACACTGTAAATTTAAACTCAGATAAAATTTGAACATCATAACTTCAGGACAATCTGCAGGACAATAACAATATTACCTTACTGGGCTCTTGTCTGTGGTAGTTGATTTCAACCTGAATCCATAATCTGGTTTGAGATTTAGGTATTGACCAGATTTTCTCTAGAACATTGTCTTGATCATCATAGATGTACACAGCGAGTGCATCCTCTGTTATACCAAAATGGCTTAAGGCATAAAAAAAGCGGACACAGTACTGTAGATTCGCAGGCAGAACTGGACCACTAAGATGTCCCATATACTCTTGTTGAGCTCCATATCTTGCATTGGAAATCATGAAACCACCTTTGAAATAAATAGAGAGAGCACATTACCCCCATAAAAGCAGCAATGAAAAGCAAGTGAAAGTAATTACGTACAGCCTTTGGAGGTAGTCCATAGAATTCATAAATGGTTATTGTGACCAGGGCCACAGTATTTTATTTTGAATTCAGAAGTAATCATTTATCACGTCCATGAGACAGAGAAAATGTTAGGAACAGGAAAAGGCTATTTCATCCAACACATCCACAACACTTTTGTTTGATCTAAAATTTTTCAATTTTCTCGTTATATTCGTGTTGTTTCTTCAGAAACAGTTTTACTTGCCTTTTGATCCCATTTAGATTATATATACAACAACAACAACTTCGATTTATATAACGTCCTCCATGCCGGACGGCGTCTCAGAGTCCTTGAATTTGTTGGCCTGCCCTAGCAAAAAATAATCTAGAGGTCATTGTTTGTGTAAAATTATTTGATTATCTTTTGGCTATTGACTTAACAAAAAACCCTCTAAACTCCCATGTTGGCTTCCAGACCAACCATTGTGGAAAAAGTGTGTGTGGGGTGCAATGGGGGAAAGGGGAGGAGGGGGGGGGGGGAGATGAGTAGAGGCAGCTTCACACAAGTAGCCTCAATTGCAATATCAACAATATGGATTGGTATCAAAAACACGATGACCATCACCAGTGATGAATTTCAAACAATCAGTCACCACCCACATGATCTGGGGTGCCCTACCTCAAACACGTCCATTTGTGCATTGGAGGGAAGTATTGCTGAAAGGAGCAACTCTAAGCATCAAAGAGAGGCTTGTCAAACTAATTTGTGTTTCTTTTGAGGAATGAAGACTAAGAGAGAAAATTATCCAGAACTTTAAAACGTTGATAAGGAGGGCCAATCCAAGAGTAAGCAGATTATTTAATTGAAATCATTGACATAGACTGGGCTGCCTGCTCAGCCCATCCACAAAGTGACCAAATCATTCTCTCTTGAAAACAATAGGGTCATAGTTTCAAAATAAGGACAGCAAAAGCAAATAGGAAATCTGGGAAGTCTGAAATTGGTTGTTTTTGTTTTTGAAAACCGTGCTAGGAATGTGGAACAAACCACTGACACAAGTGGAGGAACATGATACTAAGGCGCGTGGAGGTAACTGTAGCGCAGTCGAATAGGAAGGTCTTCAGGTGTGGCCTGAAAATGGGGAAGGAAGGGGCAAAGTGGAGGGATGGAAGAAGAGTGTTCCAGATTTCCGTAGTGACTGAATGCGCGGCCATCAGTGGAGGAACGGAGGGCATGTAGGGCATGCAGAAGGTCGGAGCCAGTCGATCGGAGGCAGCAGGTTCTGAGTTGGAAGGTATTCAGGTCAGAAAGGTAGGGATGTGCTAGGACCTGAAGAGATTTGAAAACAAATGCGAGGATCTTGAAATCAATCCGTTCAGCAAGAGGGAGCTAGTGGAGCCTGGATAGGCTGGTGTGATGGGGATACAGAGTTTAGAGCAAATGAGTATGCAGGCAGTGGAGTTTTGGATCATCTGGATCCTGTGTATGGTGGAGCTGGACTGGCAAAGAGGGCACTTAAAAAATCAGGTCGGGAGGTGACAAATGCATGGACTAGTGTTTCGGCTGCATCCAGGATAAGTCAGAGGTTGGCAATGTGGCGGAGGTGGAGGAAGGCGGTCCTGGTTAGGAAGCTGTAGGTCAAACCTGACGCTTTTGTTATGCACAGGTTTGGTGAGTCTCAGGTATAGACTGGGGAGGTTAGAGCCACAGGATAGGAGTCAATGAGTATGTCAACATTGAGTTGTAAGAAGTTTGCACTCATCCATGTCCTGATGTCTACCAGACAAGGAGAGAGAAGATCTGAGGACCTGGAGTTGAAACTGGAGCAGGAGGAGGAGGAGTAGATTTGTATGTCATCCACATACATGTGGATGTTTATCCCATGACTGCAGATGACATCGCCTGGTGGGAGCTTATAGATGAGGAAGAGGAGGGGGCCAAGGATCAAGCCCTGGGGTACACCACAGGTGACCAGGCTGGGGTGGGTGGAGAACAACAACAAAAAAATTACATTTATAGAGCGCCTTTCAAGTCGGGAGGACGTCCCAAGGCACTGGCCATTGAAGAGATAACATGAAGGTGGTTTGTAAGATAACATGAAGGTATTTGCACTGAGATGGGTGAGGGAAGAGAGTGGGTGGATGAGGCTGTCATGCTTGACTGTCGAACACGGCGGAGAGGTCCAACAGGACAAACAGGCAGAGGAAACCCTGTTCATAAAGAGAGAGGATGTTGTTTGTGATCTTGACAAGCGCCCTCTCTGTGCTATGGGCAGAGCAATGATAAAGCAATGATTTACAAAATACAAGCTGCATGTATCTGCAGTATTGATGTGGTAGGTATCCTGCCGTTGCTTGACCTATTGTCAAAAACTGGTGATCCCTTGCCCATATTCAGTGTAGAATCCAGGTTGCTATCTTAAACCCAAGGCTAAACCAATTAAAAGTCAAACAAGAAAAATTTAGTTTTTTACATAGCAGAATTTACTCCCCTAGAGGACAGATTCAGCTCAAGAAATTAAAAAGCAGATGTATCAATGTTTGACAGACAGGATATCAAGGGACATCAATACGAGATATAAGGTATTCAAGGGAGAGATGGCAGGGAGGTGGAATTGAGTTGCGGATAAGCCACAAAGTGGTCGGACAGGCTCGATGGGCCAAATATCCTACTTCTGTAATTGAAATGTCAATCAGTATTCTGAAATCCTGTGGGATCGCGGCTGTCTCTGGAGATATCAGTTGCAAATCCGGGGCCCGGTCGTGCTTAGTTTCATTGTTTGAAGAAGGTGTACTATTTTGAACCTGGGTTTTTATCTGCTAACGTTCCACATTCAACAACAGTCAAATGTAACCAAACTAATTCAAACCATGCTTATGCAACTGTGTGCAGTTCCCTCGTTTGCATAACGAAAAGGAGATTACAATATTAAACATATCAATCACAATGGAAACATTCCGTCTTGACTGGTGCTAAATTTTCTCCTGTGCTGTGATAAAATGCTACCTCAAACTTAAGCAGATTCCTTTCTATAAGATATGTTATAAATCATAGAGGCATTTATGTTTTTTGCAACTACAAAATTTAGTATGACTGTTTCACTCCTCCCCTCTCCAAAATTGTATCTCACTTGACCTTCTGAATGCAATAACGTATTCTGGGTTTGTTCTATGGGTGTTACAGCCCTATCTTTAAACGCAGTATATTAACATGCTGATCGAATAAAAGGTTCTCAGTGAGCACAATCCTGCCTTCATCCTACCTGTGCTGTCACATCTCTCACCCAGCATAGGTTAACTGATAGGGATCTGTATTGGGAACATTGTCTGATTTTTCAGTTCCTCCAGTTCCTATTCAGGGGTTGGTGCTGAGACTACATGTGACTATGGAGCCAATTGCAAAATCCCTTGGGCATGTGAAGAGATGTAATACGACAGTTGTCGTCACAAGGGAAATATATTCCACCTTCGGAATCAGATTCAGTTCTTTTAAAAGAGGTGTAGATGCTGGAAATGGTAACAATTTCTTTAAATTACAAACCTGATTTAATAAGGATGAGGAGAACAACAGATTTAGACTGTTATGGGGCAAAGGTGGGTAATTGAAATTGAGTACAGCTCAGCCATGATCTAATAGAATGAGGTTAACAGGCTGAATGACCCATCCTGTTCCTATGTTTCTCTAGCAGAAGTGTTCAGACAATCTTCACTCTTCCCTGAGGAGCGAGAAAGGGGTGGGTCATTGTCTTCAAATGAGGCACAAATAACGTTCATATGCATTTCAACAGCACTTGTGCCAATGTGCCATGCATTCATCCACAAATGAATGAGTTCAGCCAAATCTCTTTTCATTAAGGATGCTGGTCTTTTAAAGATTACTTAACAGAATGTTCCAATAGCTGATCACATTGAGCATTACAGTAGATTGAACATAACATTTGTATCCACTTTCTTTGCTTGCAGAGTGGGTAATTTTGTGCCCGCTACAAGTCGCACAGTACACGCGCAGCGGCAGACTTACCCATTCCACTGCTGTGGTCTCCGAATCGGAAAGGATTTGGTTTCCTGACCAGTCTAGTCCATTTTGTGTCATCCTTGTGTTTTGGGGAATAATTGCAAAGATCGTCGTCAAAGTCACAATTTGCCATAGATGGGTCAAAGAGGGGTGCTTTATTGAATGAAAACAGAAAACACTGTAAGTATATAACAAACTCTTTGCAGTACGATAGACTGCTTAGTTGCAGAATCACTTGTCTACAATGTTTAGAGCTGCAACCATTTACTGATCTACAATTAATGGTGTCAATGAAATCAACACATGTTTAACTACAGAAGAGCTGTTCTATCTAGAAACAGCCATATCTGAGCTCACCCCAATTTACATAGAACGTTACAGCACAAAAATGGGCCATTCGGTCCAACGATACGTATTGGTGTTTCTACTCCATATGTGCCTCCACGCCCACTTATCCCCTCACCCAGACCTCTCTAATCCCTTATCCGTTATGTATGCAGTTTAGGAGCATTGCTGGTCACTGCATTTACCTATGGCCGTTCTTGCAGAATAGCATCTCAGAGTACTGCACAGTGGCAGGGCTAGACACTGAGCAGGGGAGAAGGGAGAGGTGATGTTCAAAGAGGTAGGAATTAAGAACATTGTGTAATTTGGAGTGCGGCACTGTCTCTGTATATGGAACGCTGCACTCTGAATGACCAATCTCTGGTGGAGATATGCCAAAGTCACACTTAAACTGTCTGAATATTCCCTGAAATGTACCAATCTATTCAAATTCAACACCATCTTTGTCCTTCAGTTACTCAACAAAAGAAGAAATTAAAAGATGCCAAACCTGTTTTATTACTGCAGAAATGTGAAGAGAAAGAAATATCATCCAAAGCTACATGACCTCCATCAATACTGTTGAAAGCGACTTCAAACACAATCTGAAAAATTAACAGCCACATTAATAGCTGCACGCAATGTGTGTCACATTGTCTCTACATTGTTGGCACTGTTTGTGTTTGATTTATTTTTTTACAGGGTAAATCTATCAACTATAGTTTATTTTCAAACGTCACACAACATCTGATCTACAGATCTGGTGAGCATTCAACCTCTTTCCAGGAAGAGTGAAAGAGACAGACAGATAGAGTGACAGATAGACAGGCAGATAGGCACATCTGGCAGGCAGTGAAAGGTAGAGATGTATTGATACACAAAGAGATAGACAAACATCAACCTTGGGACTTCTTTATTAGTCAATTGGAGATTGAAACTCAGACAAATCTTCAGGAAGGTAATGTCTACACACTCTTGGCCAAGGAAGAAATACAACTTAGGGAGATAATGCATGAACTCAAAGAGAAAGGGAAGCTTGTTCTTCTGTACTGTAACAGTACACAGAGAAAACGCAGTCCTTCTGAAATAATCTAATTTATTCACTGAATGTGTCAAGCACAGGCTATCCAAAAAATGTAGTCAAGCATATTATGTGGCTGAGGATATGATATACTTTTCACCCAGAAAAGAATTAATGTACAAGATGGCACCAGTTACTAAGACTGAGATTATTTTTTTCAGCCCAGCCACGCAATGGATATGAATGTATGAAAGAGGAATTCTAATGTATGAGTGTGAGATTATCAGAATATCCATACTGATAGATTTCAAGCACATCTTGGAAAAGCCTCATAAATATACCGTCACTGAACTTTGGATATAAGTTTTGGGGATTGTTCCCATCCACACATCCCTAAATAGCACATGCAAAACTCGCTCCATCAGAATTAGAAATTATGAACTCTAGTTTTATTATCTGCCTTGCGCAACTTTCTCTTTTGCAAACTGACTTGAATGTACAATAAAAATAATAATAATCCTGCAATTGATATAGCACCTTATCACGTCATTGAGACATCTCAAAACACTTCACAGAATATATTGTGCATTCTGTGGGCAAAACTCAGCCCAATATTTATATACTGTAGTACAAGTGTGACCAGTGCACAAAGAGAAAAACGGTAAATGCTGATGATCAAAATCTTAGAACAAAGGTACTTTAGAATTAAATGCTGAAGTCTACATTAAATATGGAAGAGTAAAGTACGAGAGCAAAGTTAGAACATCACAGTGGATCTCCTCTGATAGAAAGTACCTATCACAAAGCTTGAAATATCTCACAGTCACAGCCTTTGGGCCGTTGTTTAAGAATGCAAGGTTTAGTAGAATTTTTGAAAAGTCATAGATTTGGACTTAATTTTGAAGCTGTTTTTCCTGAATGCTTATTTTTCAAATTTTGTGGAAAATTCAACATTAATTTAATAATTTTCTAAAATATCACATGGTCTTCAATTTCAAGTCGTTGCTCTTTAGGAGGAATTTCAGGCTTTGAAAGTGGAAACAAGCTAGACTTGGCTGTGCTTCCTCCTCCCCTGACCAAACAGCCTGCACCACTGGCTGTGAGGGCTAACAGACCAATATTAACTGGAGGGATAAGGTGTCAGCCTAGCTCAGTCGGTAGCACTGTTAACTCTGTGCCAAACGGATGTAGGTTGAAGCATTGCTTTGGGACGTTGAACCCATACCCTCTAGGCTGACACGCCAAAGCTGGAGAGAGCATTGCATTATCAGAGGTGCATATCCAGATATTTCATACCAGATTGGAAAACAGAAAGCCACAACATAAGTGAAGGATAGACAGGAAGTGCTGAACCACATGGAGGTCATATTTATGTTTATAGCCAGAAGGGAGGTATAGTATCACCAGTCAGTAGCTCAATAAAAGACGCCAGATGACTTAACCCATGCACCAATCTTCGCTCCATAAGATTAAAAAAAATCACATTTAACTAGCTAAGTATTTCTGGAATCTCTTCCAGAACTGCTAAGTTTTAAACCACATGTGATTGTAACACAAAGAAATCACACTCTGGAAAAGTGTTGTTCCCTTCCCCTCAGCCCCTGCTTTAATTTTCAGAGGATGGGCGAAGCTATTTGATCTGAAATGCTATTCATCTGAATTAGGTGTGATAGGAATGGAAAGGAATGGGATTTTTTTTATTATAACCAACGAATTCCACACTCACCACTCGTGTCAACAATTTCTTGCTGGGTTTAAATCGCTCCTTACCTGAAAAGAGTGTGAGGCTTCAACGTCGACCATCACTAAGCTCCAGTTGTCCATAGCCTGAGTCGCTCTCCAGATCTCTTCATAGTGTCCGCGTCTGTCTTTGGTGTACACCACAAACGAGTTGGAGTTCTTCTGCTCCAGTTGGTAGTAGAAGGACAAACACCCCGACAGAACTGAGGTCGTTAATGGTGACATCAATTGAGCCACTTCCTGTAAGTTTGTGATGTAAACTGAGTCCACGTACATATAGTGACCTGCAAAAGAACAGCTCAAGATAAAAGTTATGCCCCAAAATGCCATGTGGTTTGGAGATCAAGGCAAGGCAATCTTCCCCGATAAAATTTCTAAATCACAGAGAAGCAAGAAGCGTGTTAAACAATTATCAATTATTCTAACGAGGTTGAATATGTTTTCCATTTTAAATGTCTAATATGAAATACCCAGATAAAGTGTTTGATATCAAATACCGGATACGATGGAACCAGCTCCACTCCAGCAGGGCAGTGTTCTCAATGTCATGGTCCTGATGGTAAACTAATAATAATAATAATCCTTGCATTTGATATAGCGCTTTCCACATTTTATCAACGTCCCAAAGCGCTTCACAGAATATACTGTAAAGTGAATTGACTGTATATATTTGTGGGCGAATCGCGGCAGCCAATTGCACACAGCAGTGTCCCACACACAGTTGTGGATTGAAATGACCAATTTTATTATTGTGTTTTTTTTGGAGAGATTATTATTAGGCATGTGGAAACTTGCCCAAGGTTTCGCCTTGACCTGCCTGGATTCAAACACAGGTCTCCCCAGCTTGCAAGACAAGTGCTCTAAACACTGAGCTACAGGAGCTCTGCCTCTCGGATCACAGACTGTGAAAGGAATTGTAGCTTTACAATAATTCTTATGCTTTTGATAAAACAGCTAGATCGCCAAAAAAGTCTCAATGCACTTTACAGAGTTTACCTGGCTGTGTGTCTGGAGGCAAACCGTAGAACAGCAGGCAATGAGTAAATCCATAAGCTCTACGTAAGTGTTAAACTGCTCCTAGTATACGGTCCGGCGATATATTGATATATCGGTTATATCTATATAATTTTTCATATCGATATGCCGATATTGAATTTAAAATACTTTGATATATCGAAAAATTCGATACACAAAGTATATTGGTGTATCGTAAACATCGGTATATCGTTTCCAGCGATATATTGGTATTATCGGTACAATGCGATCTTTTCCAGCTTACCTTGTCACCGGCATTGCAACCTCCTGGGCATATCGGAATGCGTGCGCACCTCCGAATGCGCGCGCACCCCCCGAATGCGCGCGTATGTCCGAACGCGCGTGTACCTCCGAATGCGCACGCACATCCGAATGCGCGCACACCTCCGAATGTATATCCTAGTGTATATCCTAGTATATATACCACATAACCCCCACCCTCGCCCGTCTCCACTGGCTCCCCATCCTCCAGAGGATCGAATTTAAGATCCTCGTCCTCACCTACAAGGCCTTACACGGCCTTGCCCCATCCTACCTAGCCGATCTACTCTCCCCCTACACGCCCACCCGGGCCCTCCGTTCAACAGGACGTGGCCTACTCCAAGCCCCCCGCCCAAGCAGCCCCACCATCGGAGGCCGGGCCTTCAGTTTCTCTGCTCCCACATTATGGAATGCCATCCCTCAATCCCTCCGTTTCACCTCTTCCCTTTCCTCTTTCAAGGCCGATTTGAAGACTTTCCTCTTCGATCGTGCCTTTTGTTCCACCCCGAACTCTTTTACCTCCCCTTCGTGTTTCACCCCTTCCCAAACACTCCCCTCCCAGCTCGGGTCACACGCCTCTTGTTTAACGCCTTGGGACGTCCTCCCGACATGAAAGGCGCTATATAAATGTAAATTGTTGTTGTTGTTGTTGTTATATCCCGGTAAATTCCTAGTGCGTTCTTAAAGGATCTCTTGGGTTAGAAATTGTAACGCATTAGTAGTGCATGAAGTTTAAAAACTATTGATGTGTTTGCTGTGATGCTTATCACTGCTAAAATAAAACGAATCCACACATATACCATGTCTAGTTCCAGCACCTCTGCATCAATCCTAATGTATAACTACCAGGAGGATCATGTCCCCTTTCACACTTTGTGTCCAGATTTATTTATTTCTTCTTCTGGAAATAATATGTCCAATTTCCCTGGCTCTGAGTCTCCTAAGACTGAACAGATTTCTAGTTAGCTCTGTAAGCTAGTAAACTGTAAGCTCGAGCTAGTAAGCTCTGCACATAGCAACTCAAATACAGAGAATAAACACAGAGAAGGAGGAGAGCAGACAGACACATTCCACCATGCACTTGGCCCTTGCCAGCCTGCATCCAATGGCAACTAAATACTACTTTGTAAGCAAATAGTATCTAAACCACAGCAATTTCCAACATTTCTTCCTGAGGGATCTGTGTCACAAATGGGGATTGCAGCCTGGTAACCGGAACAAGGTCAATCCGACCTACAAGATTTCTACTCTGGCGCAATCCACTCAGAGTGAATAATAATCCTTACAATTCAAATAGAGCTTGTCATATTACGAAGACATCTCAAAGCATTTCACAGGATTTAGTGTGACGTGCGGTGAACAGTTTGGCTTCTTGTTGTGGTATCTGGGACATTAATGGCACACAAACAACCATGAAGTGACTATTTGAGGACGGTTGTTCAGATCCATCGGAAAAACTCACTTCTCTTTTCGAATGGCGAGGTGCATCTGAACAGGCAGATGGGATCTTGGTTCAACATCGTACCCAAAGGATGACAGCTCCAACAATGCAGCACACTCCCAACACTGCATTGGAGTGTCAACCTCTAGACTATATACTGTATATGTCCGACATTGAGTCCTGGACGAGGGACAACTTCCTCCAATTGAACGTGAGTAAGACCGACGCCCTCCTGATCGGCTCAAGTCAGCGCCTTCGCACATCGGGCGCTGCCAGCCTCAATATCCAAGGCTGCACTCTCCACCTCACAAAGCCAATCAGGAACCTCGGCATCATGTTCGATCAAAAACTTTCTTTCCTCCCCCACATCCGTGCCTTGACCGGCACCGCTTATTTCCACCTGCGCAACATTGCCAGGCTCCGTAACTATCTTACCCCCCGCGCTGCCAAAACACTCGTGCACGCGTACATCACCTCGAGGCTGGACTACGGAAACTCTCTCCTCGTCGGCCTCCCCAGTTCCTCCATTCACAGGCTGCAGGTCATCCAAAACTCTGCAGCCCGTGTATTATCCCGCACCCACCTTCGCGACCATATAAACCCCACCCTCGCCCGTCTCCACTGGCTCCCCATTCTCCAGAGAATCGAGTTCAAGATCCTCATCCTCAACTACAAGGCCTTACACGGCCTTGCCCCGCCCTATTTAACCAATCTACTTTCCCTCCCGGACCCTCCGTTCAACAGGACTTGGCCTGCTCCAAGCCCCCCGCCCGAACCGCCCCACCATCGGAGGCCGGGCCTTCAGTTTCTCCGCTCCCACCCTATGGAATACCATCCCCCAATCCCTCCGTCTCGTTTCTTCCCTTTCCTCTTTCAAGGCCGGTTTGAAGACTTTCCTCTTCGACCGTGCCTTTTGTTCCACCCCAAATTTTTCGACCTCCCCTTCGTGTCTCACCCCTTCCGAAACATCCCCCTCCCAGCTCGGGTCACAAGCCTCCTGTTCAGCGCCTTGGGACGTCCTCCCGACGTGAAAGGCGCTTTATAAGTGTAATTTGTTGTTGTTGTTGTATGTTCAAAGTCTGCAACATTCTGACATAGAAATGAGATAGCTGAGCCAGACAACTGAATCTGCCTGGTGATCCGCGTGATATATTTGCGGTAACTGGAATAAATCCCTATTTGCAACTCAGAATCCTTGGTAAGAAACACTCTTCGGAATCGGTACCATTTAGACTCCAATACTGTAATTTCTATATTAGCGCTACTTTGATCAAATTTCTCAGAATCAGTCCTCTATTATAATGTAATAACCAGGGAAATCAGACTTTTTATTTTCTTTGAGTGAGTCATAATATTTCTGGTGTTAATCATACTAAATGTAAGATTTCTGTTATTACTGTATTATTTTTTCCCATTGCAACTTGTGTACAGTTGGCCTTCTGAAGTTTGTTTTAATATCACAGGATTTCACAAGATTCTTTGATACATATACACTGGTTGACCTCACAGGCTGATGCTCCTCAGTAAATATTTACAAAGGCCCATTAACAAATTGGCTTTTCGAGTGTGTTGTTAGTTTGCAGCATTGTACGAGCCTTCCATCCAACATGTGAACACTCTTTATAGAACCTTTATTCTTACTACAACTCCATCTAGGAGTTCCTCTGGCTCCCTCTCTCCCTTCCTTCATTGATGGCATATCTGAAAACTTATATATTTGATTGCACTTTTGCTCATCTTTCTACCGTCAATCCCACCATCAATCCTACCCCCAGCTTGGGTGCTCAGCCATTAAGACATCCTCCCGATGTGAAAGGCACAATATAAATGTCAATTATAGAACCTGGGTTTTCCAACTGCATATTATTGAGACAACTCCACAGCAACTTCTGAATGAAACAGAGCTTCAGCATATAAAACATATGGCTAGGAGACCTACCCAGTTCATCATCCAGTGTGTGATCAGCGGGCAGGTTTCTCGGTGAATCTCGGACTGTACCTCCACCCACCAGCCAGTTTAAATTTGGATTCCATCTGTTGTTGTAGCCACAAAAATGTTTGTCTTCAAAAGTGCACACTGTAAAAATGCAAGAGTCAGTAATATAATACAGCTCACTTTTATATTTTGGATATCAAATAATCGCCTAAAACAGATCTAAAAGATTTCAATTACTGAAATGTTTTGCTTTTAATTTTTTAAATTAAAATACACCAGTTTTATGAATGCCTTTTTTCTTCCCCACATATTTACAATAAATGTAATATAAATGTAATAATCCTACATTTTCTAAAGAATCCGTGCAGTTGGTAAGCGCCTTATCACACCAAAACATTGCGAAGACAAACACAGCTGCCAATTTGCATTAAGAAATTTCCCACAAACAGCTCTCTTGGGAATTATTGAGCAGGGAAATGGAAACTTGATTTAATATCTCATCCTTTGACCTCAGGAATGTGTAAAGAGAATCATGTTTGAACAGTATCTGTGATATGTACACTTGAGCGTTTACATATTCCATAGACATTAATGTAAACTATTTAGCCCTTGTTAAGTGAAATATGTTTCAGCTAGGAACAGAGGAGGTCGTTTTCCTCCAGCTTAGCTCCTTGTTTGTATTGTGACAAAAAGAAACTGGTCCATGATTACATCAAATCTCTATCTCTCCAAATATTCACACATGTGCACTTGTTCAAAATTCTGCCGCCCACATTCTCACCCGAACTAAACTTCGCTCCCCAATTACCCCAGTCCTTGCCAGATTTCACTGGTTCCCTGTCTCGGAGCGGATCGATTTCTAGATCCTCACTCTTGTTTTCAAATCCCTCCACTCCTCTGCACCCCTACCTCTCTGACCTCCTCTCTCCTCAGGACAGTACCAGTTGCCTTTGCTCTCCTGGGTCTGGCCTCCTCTTTGTCCCCCGAATCTTCCGTTCCACCATCAGCGGTCGTGCCTTCAGCCACTATGCCCTGAAGCTCTGGAAATCCCTTACTCACTCCCTTTGCGTCATCCCCTCCTTTCCTATTTTCAGGTCGCGCCTAGGAACTTTTCTTTTCGACTGCGCTTTCGGTCAGTTTTTCCCCCCTCCCACTGGCTCAACTCTGGGATCTGTTATTGTCAAGTGTTCTGAGACGCCGCCTGGCATGGAGGGTGCCATGTAAATCCAAGTTGTTGTTGTTGTGTGTTCTTTGTTAATGGGGAGGTGGGAGGTGGGGGCATGGGGGGGGGGGGAAGGGAAAGGATGTTTCCCTTTGTTCCCTGCCAAGATTCAAGATTTCAGAAAAAGAACGACTCTATTATCTTAGTATTTCTGATTTTGAAATGCTACGAATTCCTAAATCCTGCCTCTACTTTGAAGCTGGTTTTCTGTAAGCTCTTAAAAGGCAGGTTAGATAACCAAGTTCAGATTTAGAGCTGAAGTCAAGAATATGCCAAATTTTTCTTGCTAATAAAATAGTGTAAGTCTAAACTCAGCCAGACTTCCTCTCTTTGAACTGTACGGCTCAGGACCACACCATTTGGTGCATTACCTTACTTGTCCATCAGGGGCACTGTTGGGGCTACACAGTGTTTCTTTTTACCCATGCCTGGGTGCACATGTGAACCAACTGAGCATAGTGTAATTTTATGATGCATGGACAGCATACACTTCCGCTGGTATTTGCTAGAAAATATTATTCACATCTGGACAGAAGTGGTTCTATTTAATTGTTGAAAGGAGAACATCAAAACTGTGCCCAAGTTTGTCATCACCCGACACCCACACACGGGAACAGTTGGAACAGTGAACAGGAATGAGAACAATGCTGGATTTATCCTGATTTACTTATCTCCAAGCCCTGGGTGTTGAGGTCAATAATGAGCACCACACACTCACAGACCAGGTCTTAAACCTTGGAGCTTTCCTGACATGAAAGGCAAGCTACAAATGTAATTTTGTTGTTGTTTCTAATTAATGCAATTTTGGCTCTGAAGCTACCCCGTATGAAGGGCGCTAAATAAATAAAAGTTGTTATTGTTGCTGCATGATGCATCTATCTAAAGAGTCATCAGTGCAGACATTGTTAAAATTATTCATAAATAAATGAACTCAACTAAACACACAACATAAGGAAAGGATACAGACAAGCTTGTGGAATCACACTTCTCTCCAGGAAGAGAGAGGGTAGAGATATGCCATTCAGGAGCAAATTACATAAATAATCAATAATGTACATATTAATCAATAATATACATTTACAACAACATACATATTTCTTGATTGAATATTTCTTGATCTATGGCATCAATCTAAGCCATTTTGTTATTGATATGATTATTTTGTAAGCCAATCAAAAAGGTTGGCCATCACTGTACTAAATCATTTTTTTTACATACATAATTGTAATAAATGCAGCACAGTCGTTTAACAGTGTACAGTATGTTTGCGTTTGCGGAGGCTTCACGGAAATAATAAAAAAGGAGAATCCCAGTGGGTTGAAAGATGTGCAATACACTACCACATGAGGGGTTTGAGATAGCAGTTCCTTGCGATAAGAGGATATAGATATAAAGTTGGGAAATAAGGATATGAAGGGAAACAATAATGCATTTGATTTGGCACTTATCACGTCATGACCCATTTGCTTCACAAAATTTACTATACAAATGTAGTGACTATGTATTTTCTTGACAAATGATGAAAAGGGAAAGAAATGTAGCTGAAACATTAAGGGGAGTAAGGAGTAAGTAAAAGGATAATTTCTCTGCTCTCATGCACAGTTCACATCATGCCAGATCTGCCAAGAACTAATAAAATTCCAAAGTAAGATTGATGGACTGCTCCTGTTCCCGTCATCCCACATTTCTCCATATTCCAGTGCTCCATAACAGCAAATTTTGGAGCAAGGAAAAAAACAACTTGTTTATATCAATTTGAAAATGTTGTAAGTTGGAACAGGAAGAAGGAAAACAAAAGCATTCAGGGCTGATAGTTGGAAGCACATTGGAAGTGCAGAAATATCTAACATCTGAAAGGTAAAGCCAGCTTTGATTTATTTTTTGAGCTGAGTCCCATCTGAGTGTTCAGCACCTTGGGACGTCCTCCTGACGTGAAAGGCGCTCTAGAAATGTAATTTTATTGTTGTTGTTGTTGTTGAGTGACAGAAAATATCCATGAGAGCAGAGAAATTATCCTTGTACTTATTCCTCATGAATCCCCTGTGCAACCACTATACTAGGCCCTAATTGTGAACTCTCCACATGTGTAACTGTGCCTATGACCACCCGAATGAAACCAACTCACCAATGCAAAGTCCAGGAGTAACACTGATCACGCTGACTGCAATGCTAGCCTCCACGTCCGGATTAATTACACCTTCCAGGACTAGCTATAAACAAAGGAAAATATAAAAATATTATTTAAAAACCTGGAAATAAGAGCTTGTTGGGGTTTGCAGTGGGAGCCAATCAGGAAGGACTTGGATTGTTACAGGGAGTTTCAGTTCGACAGACCGATTGTGGGAACCTTTACTGCAACCAAGTTTGAGTTACGAAGTTTGAATTACTAGGTGACAATTGTGGACCTGGAATAACATCATACACCTAAAGAGTCGCTAATAATAATAATCCCTGCATTTGATACAGCGCCTTTTCATGTTGTTGAGACGTCTCAAAGTCTTTCACAGAATATATTGTAAAGTGGATTGACTGTATTTTATGGGGTATACGCGGCAGCCAATAGCTAACAACCAGGTTCCTATTTAACTGCTAGGCGTGTAGAGTAAGATAACTTGCCAACGGTTTTGCCTCGCCCAGGAACTGAACCTGGGCCCTCTCGCTTGCAAGGCAAGCATGCTAATAGCTACTCTACAGGACACCAGTAATGCTCTCTTTGCATTGCTTGAAATGAAGCCAGCAGTAGAGAAAATCATTGTTGATATATACTGTATTCCAATTCTATATTTAAGTTTATCTTAAATTTTAAGGCAAATTAGTTTTACAGGCAATAACTGCATAGAATTTGATTTTCAGAATTTTGAACAGTATAAACTCAGTAGCATTAAAAATGTTTTTAATCTGACAGGGCTTTTCAAGGGTTTCTAATAATAATCCTTGTATTTGCATGATGCCTCAAAGAGCTTCAAGGGATTCATTGTGAAATGTAGTGACAGTATTTGTAGACAAATTCAGCAGCCTATTTGCACACAGCAAAACCGCACAAACAACCATGAAACAAATGACCAATTTAATTTGGGGGATGATTGGCCAGGATCCCTTCCCTTAAATGGATCACACAATAGAGGAACCCAGTGCCATCTGTAACTATTGTATTTATGTATTAATAATCTAAACATATAGCTAGTGAGAATCAAACGGCACCTAAAATAACATCTTTACTACGATTGCTGTTGTATTAAATCTATATACCTGTACTAAGCTCTTATTTTTAAGAAAAGTTCCTGCACAAACTTGGGGCTATCATCATTGGAACCATATAGTGTAAACTCAGCATTATTTTTAAACTCCAGTTGAGCTGCAACATCTGTTAAATATTCACATCATATTTACAGGGAAATAAAGGAAAACAGTGATATTGGGGTAATTTGTGTCTTTGGCCCATGATTTTATACTTCAGATTAATTGTGCCATGTACATTGACATAAACAATTGACTCCAAATCTGTTAAAATCCAAAATCGTTAGATTTTAAAAAAAAAATTAAATTTGTTTAAGTTTGGTGTTTTCTGAAACAACAAACTTAGCAAACAGATTTCATAATGACAATTCTTATAAAGAATGTGCTATAAAACAATACAACTTTCACACAACAGTACATTAACATGGTACCTCGCAGGCTTTGCCCAAAGTGAATTATTTTGGAAACCCGGTGTCATGCTGCTGCTTGTTCCGGCAGCCACTCAGCTTGTCGACAAGCAAAGACAGACACAAATCTTCAAGAATTCTGAAGCAGATGACAACCATGTGAGATCAACCAAAATATTACACAATGGGAGAACCTTTGTACCAAGTGGAATATTGTAATAGTCCATAGGGGTTCTGGAACGTAAGGAATGTCCCAGTGCATCTGTTCTATTGCAATGCACAGGACAAATGGGTCAAATGGTGCCTGAATCAGCATTCTCAGACCCTATAACCCCGTGTGAAGGGTGCTATAAAAATGCAAGTGGTTGTTGTAGTTTACAGCATCTGAAGCCAGCTTTATATTGTGTTGTCCATTTAGCAGGGACATCCCAAAGTTATAAAATAATTTGCTACCCTGGTGTGAAATATGAGAACCATGAATTGATTCTTAGCACCATTGATAATTATTATTATTAGTCCTGCAAATGTCCCAGTTGATGCCTGACTAACATCCTCCCTTCCTGACTCACTGCAAATAAGTTGGGCAAAAAGATGCTTGTGGCAGCCTTTAAACCAGCTGTCTGCCTTTGAATCTGCTGCCCCTTGCAGCATCTGAGTGCCGAAGTGCCCAAAGGCACAGTCAAATAAGCATGTTGTTAGAAATGTTTTGAAACCAGAGAAATAGACTGAATGACCTTTTGCTGTGCTTAATTTCTTATATGTTCTATTAATTTCTTACTCCATCAATTCCATCCATGTTTCTGAGAAAGAAAGAGGTTAAAAAATGCCTTGATCCCCAGAATAATCAAACAGAAATCCACATCTCCACAAAAATGCACCATTACTGCAATTTATAGTAAATATTTTAGTACAATAAGATGTCCTCCCGACGTATAACAAACACAAGGATTCTTATTACTGTATATCATAAGAACATAAGAATTAGGAGCAGGAGTAGGCCATTTGGCCCCTCAAGCCTGCCCCGTCATTTGATAAGATCATGGCTGATCTTCTGACCTAACTCTAATTATCTGCCCTATCCCCATATCCCCTAATCCCTCTATTTTATTCCCTCTATCATTCTGGTGCAGTATCACAGGGCTGCTTGTTCACGGATTTCTAACTCAAACCAGCATGCTTCTTATGACATTGAGTATCTCCTGGTTGCTCACCTAGTCCATGTCAGATGTTTCTTACCTGGAAACTCTAGGTTTCACCCACAAAATATACAGTAATTCACTTTACTGAATGTTCTGTGAAGTGCTTTGAGATGTCTCATCAATGTGATAAGGCGCTATATCAAATGCAAGGATTATTATTAATATTAATCTAAACTCAATTCTAAGGGAAGAGTTTATGTAAGTGTTTTTTCATAACTTTCAAAATAAAAAGTAGCTTGCGTACCTTCGATTTGGCTGCTTTGTTCCTAAAGTCTATGCTAGCAATTTTCCAGCTGTCAGATGGGTCAGTAGAAGACCACAGCAAAAAATCAAAACTGTCTCCTTCAGGTCGAACATATATATTGAGTCTTCCTGGATCTGAGCCAGTCATCTGGTACACAAGCCTCACGCAGCTTTCTTCCAGAGGCAGAAGATCAGGACTGATAAGGAAAGCTGTCTCTACCTTGCCATTAGGGGACCCTTCAATGTGGATGTAATCCCCTGAAAGAAAAAACACCAAAGAGTACTGATCAGAGACTGGGTACGTTGGTACAAACAAACGATGGGGTCAATTTAATTAAAAATAATCTATTGAAAATGTTTTACATTGAACATGCCCAGATGTGCACCCGCACCAATGGTCTGTGAAGCCAAATAATTGGACTCTGCCTCATTATGGTATATTAGCCTTTCACATTGCAAGGATATCAGCTCAAAAATAATAATGATCCTTGCATTTGATATAGCGCTTTTCACATCTTCAAGATGTCTCAAAGCGCTTCACAGAATATACTGTAAAGTGAATTGACTGTATACATGTGGGCGAAATGCAGCAGCCAATTGCACACAGCAGTGTCCCACAAACAGTTGTGGATTGAAATGACCAATTTTATTATTGTATTTTTTTGAGGGATTATTATTAGGTGCATAAAGTAAGGAAAATTGCCTAAGGTTTTGCCCTGACTTGCCTGGATTCGAACACAGGTCTCACGTTTGTAAGACAAGTGCTCTAACCACTGAACTACAGGACTTCACACAAGAAAAACACAATATCCTGTCACAAAAAGTAGCAAATGCCATGATCCACATGAGGCAGTGGTCACAGTTGACCTGTTGGATCCAAGACCCAGCAAAAGGGATAGGGATAAATTGTGATACGTGATGTACTAATTTTCATATGGATCAATGTGGATATTGTCTGCATGCTGCCCCATGCTAGAATAAACAGACTTCCTCTCCATCAGGTCATTGGTGACATCACTTTCTCTGTGCTGCACATGAACAAAGTAGGAGGTGGTCAGGGTAAAGCTGAAATATACTATGTGAATCCTAATAAATCCAATATTAGGATCGGCTGCTTGGGTGAAAGCTGAAAGGATGCATTGAAAGCCACAAAGAAGGAATTGGAATTCTTTACCCCAAAAGGCTGTTGATGCTCAGTCCTTGAACATATTCAAGACTGAGTTAGAGATAGATTTCTCATTTATAAAGGGATTAAGGGGTATGGGGATAAGGCAGGTAGCTGGAGTTAGAGCAGAATATCAGCCATGATTGAATGGCGGGGCAGGCCTCGATGGGCCAAATGGCCTACTCCTGCTCCTACTTCTTATGTTCTTATGTTCTTAAGAATGAACTCAAAAACTCAAAGAAACTTTATATTACATGTCAATGATATAAAGATCAACAACATTTTCTGCTGCTGTTATCATTTTCCTGATGGCAACTTGTAATGATTGACTCAAAGACTAATCATCCGTAAGGAGCAAGACTGTGGATAGTAAACAATTTACATAGTTAGGAGTCAGGTGACAAGTTTATACCTGTGGTTTTTTTTAGTATAAACTTCAGAAGGCTCCATATCACTTTTTATTTAGATGGCTCCATTTCACTTTTGCGGTTTAGATAAATAGTAGCTAGGAGACCTTCTTCGTGCACTGTAACAGAGGCTCGAAATGTGCAGCACTTCATGTATAACAACAACAACAACAACTTCGATTTATATAGCGCCCTCCACACCAGAAGGCATCTCAGAGCGCTTCACAGTAATGGATCCCGGGGGGGACATGGAGGAGGCCAGACCCAGAGGAGTGAAGGCAGCGGGTGCTGGGTTGGGGGGAGAGGAGATCAGAGAGATAGGGGGGTGCAGAGGAGTGGAGAGATTTGAAAACAAGGGTGAGGATCTTGAAGTCGATCCTCTCTGGGATAGGAAGCCAGTGAAGTCTGGCAAGGATTGGGGTAATGGGGGAGCGAATCTTAGAGCGGGTGAGTATGTGGGCGGCAGAGTTCTGGATAAGCTGGATTTTGTGGATTGTGATGGAGGGGAGACCGGAGAGGAGGGCGTTGCAATAGTCCAGCCGAGAGGTGACAAAGGCGTGGACCAAGGTTTCGGCGGCTTTTAAGGTGAGGTATTGCCGGAGACGGGCGATCCGTCGGAGGTGGTAGAAGGCAGTGCTGGTGACAGACCGGATGTGGGGGAGGAAGGACAGTTGGGGGTCGAACCCGATGCCAAGGTTGCGCACAGGTTCGGTGAATTTTAGGGGCAGGCCGGGAAGGTGGAGGAGGTGAGAGCCGTGCAAATGGAGACGTTGATGAGAGCCAAGGAGTATGGCCTCCGTCTTGTCAACATTCATAATATACTCTATGTACATGATACACTTCTGTGGGATAATTAGTTGCCCCATTTGGCCTATAAAATACAGTCAATTCACTTTACAGGATATTCTGTGAAGTGCATTGAGACATCTTAATAATGTGATAAGGCATTACAGCAACAAAAATTGCATTTATACAGTGCCTTTCACAATGGGAGGAGATCACTGTATCAAAGGCAAGTATTAATATTATTTACAGACCTGTGTGCGCTATATAAGAGTATAATGAGGCCAACTGTATTTAGAAGATGAATGTTAGGTATCAGAGAACTTATTCTTCATTATTCGAGATTTGTTTCAAAGGTCATATATGAGAGACCCTTCCTCCCTGGAAAGTAACATAGCCAAGTTTTCAGGATGCCCAAACAACAACAACAAAATTACACTTGTATAGCACCTTTCACGTCAGGACGACGTCCCAAGGTGCTGGACAGTCATTGTTCCTGAGCTCGGATCGGAGTTGTTGGAGGGAAAGGGAAGGATTTGGAGTGACCGATGAGACCGCAGGAGAGGAGGGTCTAGAGGCGGGACTTGAAGGCGGCTAGGGAGGGAGCGAGGCAGAGGGACTGCGGGATGGAGTTATGCAAAGTTAGAGGCAGAGTGGTTCACCTGCCAATAGTGGGGCGGGTGGGTCTGGAGGGACATGGAGCTTTTGACTAGTAGAGTCACAAGTAAGGAAAAAGCTTGAAACTCCACTTCATCTCAGCTCATTTTTCTATTAAAATAGTTGCACAGAATTGGGCCCAGGTTCGATTCCCAGGTAGAGCTAAGAGGTGGGTTTCCTTACTCCACACACCTCTGTTTACCTAGTTGTAAATAGGAACCCAGTTGTTAGTCAATTGGCGGATCGCTTTCTGGGGGTAATAATCCCTTAAAAAAAAAATTTGGTCACTCAATCCATGACTGTTTGTGCAATTATGCTGTGTGGCACACTTCCACATGTACGCGGATGACACCCAACTCTATCTCTCCGCTTCACTTTGTGACCCTCAGTCCCCTGATGTTCTGTCAGCCTGCCTTTCAGACATCAGGGGCTGGATGAGCACAAATTTCTTGCAGCTGAATGTTGACAAGACGGAGGCCGTACTCCTTGGCTCTCGTCAATGTCTCCATTCCCAAGGCTCTCACCTCCTCCACCTTCCCGGCCTGCCCCTAAAACTCTCCGAACCTGTGCGCAACCTTGGCATCAGGTTCGTCCCCCAACTGTCCTTCCTCCCCCACATCCGGTCCGTCACCAGCACTGCCTTCTACCACCTCCGACGGATCGCTGGTCTCTAGCAATACCTCATCCTAAAAGCCGCCGAAACCTTGGTCCACGCCTTTGTCACCTCTCGGCTGGACTATTGCAACGCCCTCCTCGCCGGTCTCCCCTCCACCACAATCCACAAAATCCATCTTATCCAAAACTCTGCCGCCCGCATACTCACCCGCTATAAGCTTCGCTCCCCCATCACCCCAGCCCTTGCCAGACTTCACTGGCACCCTATCCCAGAGAGTATCGACTTCAAGATCCTCACCCTTGTTTTCAAATCTCTCCACTCCTCTGCACCCCCCTATCTCTCTGATCTCCTCTCCCCCCAACCCAGCACCCGCTGCCTTCGCTCCTCTGGGTCTGGCCTCCTCCATGTCCCCCGAATCCTCCGCTCCACCCTCGGGGGCCGTGCCTTTAACCACTATGCCCCGAGGCTCTGGAACTCCCTTCCTCATTCGCTTCGCCTCGCCCCCTCTCTTCCCAGTTTCAGGTCACAGTTGAAGACCTTTCTCTTCGACCGAGCTTTTGGTCACCTTCCTGCCCCTGCCCCTGGTTCGGTCCCGGGATCCGCTACTGTGAAGTGCTGTGAGACGCCGTCTGGCGTGGAGGGCGCTATATATATCAAAGTTGTTGTTGTTGTTGTTGTGTGCAATTGGCTACTATGTTTCACCAACAAAATATAGTCAATTCAGTTTACAGTATATTCTGTGAAGAGCTTTGAGATATCTCAACAACGTGGCACTATATCAAGTGCAAGGATTATTATTATTAGAGAATTGTGAAAAATCACTAAATTCATTTTCAATTTGGAAACTGATTATCTGAAGAACTGTGGAAAAACTGAGTTGAACAATTTTCCAAACCCTGTGTGGTCTTAACTTTTAACAAAAAGTTAAGGCCATAGAATTTCAGACTGAAGGCAGAGCTGTTTCCTCCAGCTCAGACTCAGAGGGGTCTGTACTTTTTCCTATTAAATGCTAAAAAAAAGACTGACATTGGCATTCTATCACTTTGATAAGCGAAAAAAAAGTGCCTACATTTAAAAAAACACACAGTTGAAGGGGAAAATATTTTGCTTGAGGCAGACATGTTTTTTCTTTTTGATGAATTTGTGTCCTAACCACAGTTATTCTGGACATTTAAAAAATAAAGATATATAGGCGTTGTATGTGTGTGGATATTTCTGCCTCAGCATTTCTGTTTTATTAGTATTGTAAATGGAAACTTTTTGGGGGAATCATAATTTCAGCGCAGATGATGACCCAATGGGAAGCAAGTCGCAAGGTTCATAGATCATAAAACTGGTCTGGATGGAAAAAGCCTTTCGGTCTATCCAATCTCATTCTTTACGAACACAACTTCTACTGTACTCCCAATACAGCACTAAGCTGCTTTTTAAATGATTCCAGTTTCCCGGCTAAACTAGTTCCAGACACTGATTACCCTCAGAGCAAAGAAAAAGGACTTCCTGGTGTCTGTCCTGAAATTGTCCTTTACTACTTTATCTATATCCTCTTCTCCTACGGTCTTGTTGCATCCTAAAGCATTGTTCTGCTTTATTTTTTCAATCGCATTTAATATTTGATACCCCTCTGTAAGGTGTCTTGAGTTGTCCTCTATCCAGACTGAAGAGCCCTGAAGTTAATTCAAACAAAGAAGAATAACATTATATAATGGACTTGTTTAATATGGATCCATCTATATTGCAGGTACAGCAATATAGACTGGAAGCGCCTCAATATTCTGATTTTTGGGTTGACTGGTTGACTTCCTGTACACAGTTTTCATTGGTCACCATTTGAACATAATGTACAGGGTAGAAAACCATGGCAGCAAATGAAATACTCCTGTGAAACATAAGGCATCCTTCCAAACCACAATCATAATTGCAGCCAAATACATTTCTTCTGCAAACTACTGCACCTAGAAACAGCCCCAGTACTGTATAGACTCTCCTTTTTCACCAGACATTCCACTCACCTTTTAGCAATGTCTTAAAAAGACCCAATTTATGCTTCAAAGGCCCATCATCCAAATATTTGAATAAAGATCCAGGAATAGAATATGAATGGCAAATAATTTTTTTATCTTCCCTTCAGTATTATTAATTGACAATAATAATCTTCACCATTTTGCACCATATAAAAATGATGAATTTGACACAATGATTAGAGTTTTTACCCAATAGTCATTTAAGTATTTGATCATCACTTAACTCTCCCCATTCCCCACTCAATGTAGAGGTCTAATTTACTAATTATTTTAACTGAGCTACCAGATGGATGTTAAAGATCCCATGGCACTATTTGAAAAGAGAAGACAGATTTCTTAGTTCATAGCACTTTTGCATCTAAGTCAGAAGGTTGTGGCTTCAAACCCCATCTAGAGACTTTAAACATTCTGCCCACAAAATATACAATCAATTCATTTTACAGTATATTCTGTGATGCTCTTTGAGATGTCTTGAAAACATAATAAGGCTCTATATCAAATGTAAGGATTATTATTATTACAACTCAAAGGATGGCTGACACTCCAACACAAATTGCCTATCATGTTTGCCTACAAATACACAGTCTCTAATCTACATTAATTATTGTAAAATGCTTTGAGCTGTTTTAACTTAAACTTCTATCCCCCTCCATCCTCTGCAAATGTAGTTCATTTAACCTTCTTTTTATTGGGGTACAGCTCACCAGGTGCCCTCTGCAAAGTATCTCACTCAAAAAGGGCCATTATTCACATCTGAGTTTTGACCGTGAGTGGGAGGCATTGTACTCCTGCCCATTTTCACCCAACATCCACACACATGCAAGACCACAGCTTCCTGGAAATGAGTAACTGAATCTCACAATGGGAACCCATATCAATTTCCCTCTTCTTACCCGGGGCCGAGGACATTATGGTTTATTACACCATCTCATTCCCATTATCACTGAGAGACTAATTCAGCACAGAGACTAATAAACAAGGATGTCTCTAAACCTGCTTTTTCCAACAGTGCCAATGGTCACCCCTACCCAATATCTGGCACTGTCTCTGTGAAGTTCTTTGATGTTACTCTACTTGAAGGACACTGTACGAGTGCAATTATTGTTGTTGTGAACTCAATGTTAACACATCACAACCACAGAGTAACAGCACAACGCATTGTTGCTACAGCTTAATTCAATTCTAGGAGATGGCACAGGCCCGATGGGCCAAATGGCCTTCTGTGTTGTAATATTCTATGATTTACAGTTAAGTGGTTCGGTACAGTTTAAAAACTAATTGCAAATTTATTGTAAAGCTTCTGAACCTGGAGGATAAAAAAACTGAATTGCTTCATGAATTTTCTGAGACTTTACCTTGGCTTCACTCACTGCATGATCTGCTCTGCAGAAGTCTTATTCATATTTACTGTGATGACAGCAAGGTTTACTTGTTAATATGAACAGGAGTCTTGGCTGATATTTTGCCCTCCCTAGCCCAGGATCACTAAGGCCAACTGGAGCTCTCCTGCAGATAAATGAATACATTCTGTGGATTCAACCCGGACCTCCTGCACTGAATGGGTGGCACTGTTCCACACCAACAGTGACAGACAACAGCTGCTTCTACTGTATTTTGCTAGGTCTCTGCACTCCCACTCACTTTGAAGTATGTTGCAGATCAACTTGCAACATTACCTACAGCCCTCAAAATCCCAACCCTCTCATCACTAACTCACACAGCGCATGCTTCCATTTGTACAGTAGTGGACTGAATATCACCAAGATTGTTTGTTTGACTATGAAGTCAATCCATAAAGTGAAGTGCTTTGAAATGTCTCAATGTGATAAGGCGCTTTATTAAATGCAAGGATTATTATGAAGTGATAATCAAAGACAGCTGTCAAAGTGAGTAAGTTCTTGGCTCTAGATTTACATAGCAATGTCAGTGAGATTCTCAGCAGGAATCCGGTGCTTCAGCTGGTAAAGCTTGGAACAGAACCACCCTCAAAGTCCAAGAGGCCCAGGTTCAACAACAACAGCTTGCATTTATATAGCGCCCTTCACATGGGGTCGTGTCCTGGAGCGCTTTGCAGTGGTGACAACTGAGATTCAATCCTTTCAATGGATTTATTTAGCTGCAAGGGCAGTAAAATTGGTCTCAGTAATCCTGAGCAACAGGAAGTCAAAAAACAGCCAAGACTCCCAATTCCAACTGGGGTATGGAAAGGCATGTTGGATGAGCACAGGCATTGGCATGGCTGTAATGCACCCATAGTCAACGGCTGATGGAGAGGTACAGGTAACTTATACTTCTTCAACACCACTGTCTCACATCTGCACTATTTAACAAGAACTTCTGGTCATCTGTGAGGTTCATAATTGTACAATTGCTGGGGAGGGAGTGGGGGACAGTGTACCAACTGATTCACCACCCATTCAACAGATTTGATTCTGGGTCAGTGACTTCATGGAAGAAAATTATACCCTCAGAAAGTTTAATATACTTGTGATCACATTCCTGTAGAAAATACAGTACTATCAATGCCAAGCTGCACAATTTAGTTGGATGGATTCTAGCAGTTACCCCAACACACACTCTGGGGTCTCCAAGCCCTGGTCCTTGCCAATCTACACTTAATACATTCCAGGTAAGCAGGATGTGCGCCTCCAGGGAGAGAGTGTGATTCCATTCTAACAATCTATCTCTGGAATTTCCATGTGTAGGTGGGATGCATGGATATCCCAGCTTGGTTTGGATACTCTTAAGCAGGGTGATGGGTTTCTGCATGTGTCAGACATCTAGCTGACCAAATACAGTAAAAGCCCATTTATCCGGCACCCTCAGGACCTGGCCAATGCCAGTTAAAGGGCGTGCCGGATATTTGGCTGAAAACTCCCCCCCAATTTTTCTTTTTAAAAAATGCATTTTTCAGGATAAATTCTGGTTAATCGAATGCAGACTTTTTTTTTGAGGTGCTTCTTTTTTTGAGGAAGTTACGGTTGATTGGGTCACGGATAAACAGGTTTTTACTATACATAGAAAAATGTTGTTATTGCAACACTCACAGCAGACTCTCTGGACATTATTTTATACAACCTTAAGTTGACTTGGTGTTTATAAATGAACTTTTTTTTTAATCACGGGAGGCATAATGGATCTGTTAAGGTTTTTAAAAAAAACATGCTGGGGATGATTGACATCACCCTGTTTTCAGCATTGTGTGACTAATAGGATCCTTGTGCTGCCAAAATGGAAAAGATTTCTCTTTGGTCTGGGTTGTTCATATCACACACTCACCCAAGGAATTGAGTTAGGTATGCGTCCCATCTTATTGCTTCAACATATCAAACGATTCCTTTTATGGTGGGAACACCATTTCCAAAACCAGAAAAAAAAACACACATGCACGTTTCACTATTAACAAGCAGAGCTCATCTGAGCCAGTGCAATCCAAGCCAAGCTGTGTACCAGCACATCACAGTTGAAGCTGACCAAATCAAGATCAGCTTGTATAAATACTCCCCTGTTCACTGACATATTATAACACTTAAGAGATGGTATTGGCTCACTCGAGTGTAAATAATCTTGCATTTGGTATAGCGTCTTTTCGTGGTTGGGAGGAAGTCTCAAAACAGTCTCACAGAATTTACTGTGGTGGAGTGACTGCAGGCAAACACGACAGCCAATTTGCACTCAGCAATGTCTCACATACAGCCAGAGAGTAAATGACTAGTTTTATTTGTGGGATTGTTGGCCAAGACAACTCTCTTCTCATTGTGGATTACTGCCATGGGACTTTAATATCCTCCTAAACAGGCAGCTAGGACATTGGTTTACTGTCTCATCTGAAGGACAACACCGCCAACAATGCAACAAAATCCAGGACTGCAATGGCAGGTCATCTTAGATGATGTGAGTTCTGCTCCAGATGTGGAACATGAACCCCCAACTTTCCGACTTAGCGATCTGAGACGCTAAGCCCTCCTCCGTCCCGAGTAGAGGGCGCTATGTCAATCCAAGTTGTTGTTGTTATTCTTCTTTGAGTGCACAATTGTAGCCTTTACTGATACCAGCTGATACCAGATTTTTTTACAAAACATGGATTGTGGCCATTTTTCTCCCACAGTAAAATCAATCGACAACTCTCTGGACACACATAAGAACTGCCACTTGGTTGAGCTTCGGGATGGCTGCCAGTGCCCATAAACACCCCCACAGTGTATCTCACAGGATTCGGAACAGGAAATAGTTGGCAAAAAAATTGAAAGTAGAAATACATCTGATTAATGTTGGTCTCTGTGGAAAGTTTATACAATGGGTGTTACGGCAACAACTATCAAAGGACCAAAACGCAAAATACTGCAGATGGTGGAAATCTGAAACAAAAACAGAAATCGCTGGGAACACTCAGCACGTCAGGCCGTATCTATGCAGAAGGGAATGTGAGTCAACGTTTCGTGTCCACTAAGGGCCGTGGAACCAAAACGTTGACTCACTTTCCTTCTCCCATAAATGCTGCCTGACCTGCTGAGTGTTCCCAGCCATTTCTATTTTTGTAACAATCAAAAGATGGCTGAAGTAGCCTTCACTGAATATTTAAAACTGTTCTGACATAAAATGTTACCACCTTTCTGGATGGAGCTGGGTACAATTACATAGATGCTGACAGCATTCCAGTATCCTGCAAAATCCCATTCTTCCCATATGAACCTAAATCACTCGGCAGATTGCTCAGTGGTTTTGGAGGGGAAGAAGGGATGAAGCAATAGGGTTGAGCTTGATCCTGTCCACATCTTGGGCCTGAAATACCGGTCAGTGTTAATAGAAGCAGTATTGAAATCACAAGTGGGGTTTCCTCTTTTTCCTGTAGTTCAGTGGTTAGAGCACTCGCCTTACGAGTGCGAGACCTGTGTTCGAATCCAGGCAGATCAGAGCAAAACCTTGGGCAAGTTTCGTTACTCCATATACCTGATAATAATCTCTCCAAAAAAAACAATGATATAAAATTGGTAATTTCAATCCACAACTGTTTGTGGGACACGGCTGTGCGCAATTGGCTGCTACATTTCTCCCATAAATATACAGTCAATTCACTTTACAGAATAGTCTGTGATGCGCTTTGAGACGTCTAGAAGATGTGAAAAGCGCTATATCAAATGCAAGGATTATGATTATTATTAGTTAAAATGTTGTACCAGTACAACTATGTGATTCCCTCTGAGGCATCTTCTTTCAAGACCAAACAGCCCCAGTTTTGCTCATCATTGCACATAGCCCATTCCTCTAACACGGGATCATTCTTGTTGCTCTCCTCTGGATTGCTTCTAGGTCCTGGACAGTTCAGCTATGTCGCAGTGACCAGAACTGTAATCAAAGCAATGAAGATAAGACCACATTCTACCCCCAGACTATCTTGGAGGCCAAGAATAATTTCAAACTTCTGCTCTGCACACATTACCTCCTCCGCACACTCCCTCAAGCTCCCTTGTTCCTCACCTCTAATGACATGTGCAAAGAGGTCCTGGACTTCTTTGTATCTAAGACAACATTCACTGGGCTGCACGCTCTTCCTTCCCCCTATCCCTCCCCTAACATCTTCTGCTACTGTTCCTACCACAGCTCCCACCCTCATCACTCATAATCATCACCACTTATAGGAAGCCAACCACCTGCTGCTTAGGTGACTCCCTCCCCACCCGGCTACTGGTCACCCAATCGCCTCCCTCAACCCACACCATCCCACTTTCTCTCAAACCTGCCGTCATCACCTTCTCCTCAACCCTCTCCACCAACCCCCCAAGCCCCACCAAACATTCAAATTTCACAAACTACCTTCCCCTCTCACTTTGTTGCCCACCACTTTTGCTTACACCTTTCTTTCCCTCCACTCTTTACTCAAGCTCCTTCAGTCCTTAGTTTTGCCTGACCTACAGTATTGAGACAGCACTCATCAATGTCACCTTCTCTCTCTTTCTCTCTTTCTAACCAGGGTACACTGTGCCTCCCTCGCTCTGCCTCATTTATCGCTTTATCAATCTCTGTGTTATAACGGGTTTCTACTGTGTTTTCGTACATTATACTGGTCTCCAATGTATTTGTCCCTCACTAGCCCAGGCTTCTGAAGCACTCGCCTGCTGGCCCTCTGGCTGAGATCAGCACAAAACAGTCTTACCTTCTGCATTTCTATAGTTCAGTTCCATGTTAAGCAGGAACTTATCAACTGAACCATGGAGTGAAGCATCAAAGGAGTGTCATTTTATTTGTTGTAAAAAAAATTCTATAGTAATTTCTTGTTCCATGTTCGTATTACTGTACAGTAAGAAGTGAGATCTGGAAATCACAGTTAAAAAGAAGAGGCTGAGAATGCTTGCAATGAAAATAATCTCAACTCCAGGGTCATTTGGGAGTAAAGTGCAATGCTCTTGTCCTCAAGCTTTGCTCTTGAAAAGGCGCTAGACAAATTTTGTTGTTGTTGCTCATAATCTCATTTGTAATTTATATCTGGGGGATTTGAGCTGATCTATGGATTGCTGAAATTTTTTTTGCATGTGGATTGATGGTCACCCAGGTCTCACTGTGGCTCGGACTAGAGTAGCTGCTGGTGTTTGTCAGTGGCAAACTCCACAGCACTGTCTGACAGGTATGCCAATCTTAAACTGGGCGAGCAGGTGGCTAAAGCGGTTAGAGAATGGTGGGGTGGGGGCAATCATCTGTCATCATCCTCACCAAATCGAATAAAAATAATTTGAGGTGTTTTTAAGAATTACCAAAAAACAGCTTCCAAATGGAGGCTAAAATTTGATGAATTCTGTAATTCTATGCAATCTTAAATTTCAAGATAATATGGTCTTACAGTTTCAGACTAGGTGGACTTGGAGCCTCCAGATAACACTAAGGTATTATCTGCCTGATAAAGTGCTAAAGATTCCATGGCACTATTTGAAAATAGAACAGTTTCTCAGTGTCCTGACCAACAATCCCCAAAATAAAATTGGTCTTATTTGTGGCTGTTTGTGGGATATTGCCAAAAGTGCCTTGGGACATCCTCCTGATGTGAAAGGCGCTATATACAACTTTAATTAATAATCCGTTCAAAAAAAAACAACCCACAATAATACAAATTGGTCATTTTCAATCCACGGCTGTTTGTGGGACACAGCTGTGTGCAATTGGTTGCTGCGTTTCGCCCACACATATACAGTTAATTCACTTTACAGTATATTCTGTGAAGCGCTTTGAGACGTCAATAAGATGTGAAAAAACACTAAGTCAAATGCAAAGATTATTATTATTAATTGCTGTGTGCAGTTGGGCTGCTGAATTTGCCTGCAAAAATAGACACTCAACTTTACAGTAGATCCCATGAAGCTCTTTGGGATGTCCTCCGGAGTTGAAAGGCAATATACCAAATACATGGATAATTATTATTGTCAATACTAATACAGGTATTAAGTGAGTGAGACCATATGGTGAAATGCAAATTTCAGATGACAGATCTGAATAGTGGCTTCAGTAGGCCAAATAATATGGATTATTTTAAAAATCAAACCTTAGAATAGTTCCCGGAGAGTTTTTTGTAAACAAAATTAAATCAGAACTGCACATTTTGAACATGCAATTGTTTTTTAATGTTCTATTGAAAACATATTTACTGTGCTTTTCTGTGTAATGTTACATCATTTTCTTCAGGAAGTGAGAATGGGAAAATGGGTCAGTCTGTCTGTGCATACTCCATAACATTTATGTCAACTAAACCCAGCCAAATTGTGAGCTGGGTGAATTTTCTTTTATTTCCGGTCATGCAAGCTATTTGTTTTGCTTTTCAAAGAAAATATAAACAGGTCACTGCCAATCTTGAAAAAGACCTTTGCCACTGATGCCCATACTGTGGAGCAGTTATGTACTACAACTGGCGTTACCCTCGCATTGCATCTATTTCATTGCAAGTTGAACTTTTCAGCTCAATGCACGAGAGCTATAAACCTCACCAACACCAACTTGCATTTACAGAGCAGGCTTCAAGTGGTTTAGGATCTCAGATCACTTAACAAATGTAAAGTTTAACACTGAACCAGGTTCACCTCGAGTGCGGGAGCATAGTGTACACTCCCGGAATTCTAACCACTGCCTTCCCGTAGAGCAGGATCTGAACTGAACCTATCAGTTTTCTGTATGACCCAGCGAACACCTCTATGAATCAGGCTGCAATTAGAGCTGTAAAACAAACCAGTTCTTCACTGTCAACAATCCTATAAATTGACCCAATTACATACAATGCCAGCCAAAAGGAAAGGAAGAAACATTAAATATCAACAAGCAATATAACCTGGGACAAGCCACTAAACTGAATGTTCTGTACAGCACCTCGTCTTCTTAGTCTACAGGACTATTTTTGTTTTTTTTAAATACATGATTATACAGAATTGAGGAAAATTCTTAATTTAAAAGTGAACTCTTTAAAAAGAAAGAATCAACTGAATTTAAGTAGATTTCATGAAATTGTGGAACATGAAGAATATTCTATATTTCTGCACAATCGTGTATTTTAAGCTCCAACACTCTTATAGGCTAAGACTTTGTGGACTTTCAGATCTAATATATTCTGCTTTTCACTTAATGGCAATGCCAGCTGATAGTGAGAATAGAAAGTTAGTCTATTTTATGCATGATATTGGACAGAATTTTGAGTGTCTACTACTTGTCTTTGGTCTTCTCTGAGAAGTCTGCAGTTCACTGTGCACCTATGTCAGGCAAATGACAGTCTTGTTTTCCCATCAGTACTTAGCATTTCTCTACCTCCATCAACTTGGTTCCCTGATATTTCATGTTTACTAAAACTTTGACAAACCCATTCCTTAAAAGTAAGCTATGAGCAAATCATAGATAATAACTGTTTTGGTGGAAAGACATGCTCAGCGCTATTAGATGATATCTGCTTGGTCACATGAGAGCTGGATCTTATTATTAGTGGTTAGGTTGCAATTGATAGCCAACATGCTGCTTCAGGCTGTTCCAATAATTCAACCTTTGACCTGGTGTTCTTTACCTGATGTTTGCAAGATGTGCTTGAACCTGCCAAATGATTCTTTCAAGTGATGAGGTGATTTCCGAACAATGCACTATTCCATTGAATGTATCATTCTCCCTCCTTTGTTATTCTCAAATCTTAGCCTATAAATGTATGATTACAGCTAAACTGCCTGCTTACAACAGTTCCTGTCTTACAACCTATCCTGTTTATAGAAATACAATAATAATCCTTAGATTTGATAGCACAACAACAGCTTGCATCTCTAATCTCAAAACATCTCAAGCTATCAACATATCACAGATAATTGCTATCAAATATGGTGGTAAACACACCTGTCAATTGCATATAGCAATGTGCCATAAACAAATTGGCTCTGACAGTGGAAGAAATTATCCTTCTCTTTTCAAATTATGTCATGGGATATTTAATGTCTGCCTGAAAATTAATTTTGAAAATACAGTACATAGAAACTATTTTTCAGGCAGGCAACACCTTGGTTTAAGATCTCGCTGAAAGAACAGTACTGGCGACAATGTTGTGTGTCCTCAGTACTCTAGACCTCTAATAGCAGCAGCAAGCTATTCGAACAAAAAAAACTACCACATCAATTTCATGATTCACCCAGTGCTGTAGCATTGTCATGTGCTAAACCAAACAAATCAACCAACAGTTTAAATATAGCAAGCATAACACAGCATCTACTTCCAACTCGCACAATTTAAATGGAATGACAAGACACAATTGATGCACTAAAACAAGCATTTGCAAAGTTATGCAGTCTCATTAAAATAGCTGGAGAAACTACACAAGAGTTTGGGGTTCCTTCCAGTCAATCTGTAGCGGTGGAAAAACTCATCGGACAAAAGAATTGATTGTTTCTGAACAAAATGTTGAAACCCTAAACTGAAACCAACAACCAAACAAATGAATATAATACAGCAATTACATGGGATGTGAATTAAACATTATTTGTACCAATTAAACCATCCAGTCAAACCAGCGTTTAGTTATTTCGACAAGTTAAATTCTGCAGGCCATATAAGGCCTAGATTCTTTGCCAGTTAAAACCATCAAACCAAACAAGTCTTGAGTCCTTTGCTTAATGTTTATGTTCTTGGAATAGGGCGGTAGTAATTTTTGAATTCTCATTTATTTTACTCCGTGAAATGCCCACATTGATGTAGTAAGACACTATATCAAATGCAAGGATTATGAGTATTATTATCATATTTACAAGAATTAACCAATGAACAGAATAGCACAAGGAAGAGTTTCAATAAATCATGTGAAGGCCCACCTGCAGTTACTTCAGAACTGCATAATTACTTGATCAATTTTTATTCTATTTTCTGACACTTGCGGAAACCCATCACCATGTTTAAGAGCATCCAAACCAAACTGAGATTTCCATGCATCTCACCTACACATGGAAATCCCAGAGTTGGATTGTTGGAATGGAATACACACTCTCTCCCTGGATGGACACATCCTGCTTACCTAATTCTGGAAAAGTATTAGGCGCACGTTGGCAGGAACCAAGGCTTGGGGACCCTCATGTTTGCGTTGGGGTAACAGCTGGAGGCTAACTAGATCATGGGGATCATGGAATCGTAACGATTCTGATTGAGAAATTTTGGCTTTAGCCTGCGGGCCTAATAGTTTTATGTGATATGAAGCACCAGGATAGCAGAGCATTAGGATTTGTTTTATTTTATGCCCACATTCCATCAGTGATGTGGTATTTTTCAAGTTTGGCTATGAAACTGTATCCCGACATTCTGTTTGATTATATTTCAATTTGATTACCCAGTCTGTCTTGGTTTAATATCTGAGTGGGAATTGAATCCCCAAATTGAGTTTTACTTCCATTAGGATTTAGCAATGATTGAAACAAATACTACGCTGTAAAAAGTCTCAACTTTCTTACACTGGATATATAATAGGTTGGCCTTCCTTGAAGCTGGGTTTAAACTGGGTTATTCTAATCTTCTATAACTCCTTTGTGAGGCCAATTAGAAACATTCTGTGTGTAGACATGAAGTGTCAAAGCAATTGGTACAACATTGATGGTAGTGATTCTAAGTAAGCATCCCAGCAGGTATTTCCAGAATGGAATCAACATCCTCAGTTCCAGTATGGGTTTACTGTCTCTGATGTTAGATGAAGGTTTACCTTTCAAGCTTGAAAAGATCTTTGGGTGGACCCTCGTACTGTTTGTTACAGCATTTTAATAAGATTACAAACTTAACTGACATCCAGCATCAGTTAGTGGAGCTCAGTGCACACACATTTACTTAGAGCTCCGGTCAGTCTCTAGAGGGATCTATTTAGATCAGATAAAAATAAATCAGATTTTCCATTGATTTAGTACTCCTGCAAACAATGTCAAGCCATTCCAGCAATATAAAGGGGATATAAAACAAATCAGATACATATCCAGTTAGGAACAGAATGGAAGGTTATAGGTAAGAACAGGAAACAACGGAATGCTCTGTGGAACATGATGCCTTTATGGAACCATGGAAATATTATGCCGAGGAAGGCAAAAAATTATAAGGGAATACTGCAGTGGATAAAGAGTGGAAAATGTTATTGATGTGCTTTAGTTTAGGCAGCGAGAATTTTTCAACTTTTTTCTTGGGAGGTTAAATGGGTGAGTCACAACAAAACACGTTTAATGAAATTTATGGACTTAGAGAATGGATGGTCAATGGAAGGAATGTGTTTGATGATAACTGTTTTTTTTAATTCTCATTTTATACTTTTTCTTCTCATTAGCTCAATGTTACCATTATATCCCCAAAGTCCCTGCCCTCCACCTCTCCTGATCCCAACCTTCAGCTTGGGTGTACATCCTTGACTGTTCTGTGCTTTAGGACATCCCCCACAATGTGAAAGATGCCAATACAAATGTAATTTGTTGTTGCATATTCAACTTCTGTAAAAGTAAACCTACACAAATGATGAGTACAACTTGATAGCACACAGCTGCTCACAAAACAGCTTTACATTGGCATTACATTAACAATGTCACTCAGACAATTGAGATGACTAGGAAATTTCTCACTGGCTGTTATTCTGAGGTTGCATTGAGGAACTTGTTGGGGCAAAATAATGCATGCTATCGCAAGCTTTGCAATCTGGCCCTGATTTAAGAGTTATTGAAATTGATATTCAGTGGAAATATAACACCCCTCACCTTGAACAGCCAAATTCAACCCAAAACAGAGAATAAACTAGTTGTTTTCAATTTGTCACCAGCACAGACAATTCCAAGGAGGTTTTTTCTTCACCAACTAGACAGAGCACCCAGGACTGCCTGGTTTTCATTGCCCAGTGGTGCTTGATAATTACTCATGTCATGTTATCATTCATGTCATGATAATCATTCATTTGGGGAGGACAAGTTTGCAGGGGAGGACAGTTTTTATGTGAGACAACGATTTACATGTACTATCAATGTAGTATATTGCATTCGTTGCTCACATTGTGGTCTCCTCTATATTGAGGACACCAAACGCAGATTGGATGACTGATTTGCCGAACACCTCCATTCTGTCCGCAACTACAACCCTGATCTACCGGTTTCCTGCCATTTCAACTCTCCTTCTCACTCGCAGTCTGACCTCTCCATCCATGGTCTCTTATGCCGTTCCAATGAACCACAGCGCAAGCTTGAGGAACAACACCGTATCTATCTGCTAGGGACCTAACAGCCCTCTGGCCTCAATATTAATTTGAACAATTTCAGGCCATAACAACTCACCTTCCTCTTCCCCCCACCCGTGACTATGTGGTCTGCTTGTTATCTTGCAATTCCCCCCACCCCACCTTTGTTTTACACTGTTAACCTCTTCTCTCCAGTATTGTTGTGACCTCCCCTCCCCCCCACACTTTGTTTCACACCATCAACGCCACTTTAACCCATCATCTCCAGTCCTCTATCCCATGCTCTCCTTTGTCATCATTGCCCTGCCCCCCTCTCTGTTAGTCCTTAAGCCTCTCCCTCCCAACAAGCCCCAGTTCTGACGAAGGGTCATGGACCCGAAACGTTGACTTACTTTCCTTTCTCCATAGATGCTGTCTGACCTGCTGAGGGTTCCCAGTGATCTCTTACACTATATTGACTGTATATCACTGGCGAAATGTGGCAGTTAATCTCACATGCACGGTTGTGGATTGAGTGACAAGAATATTGTTTCTGGACTGCAGATGAAGATATGACCACCGTCAGTTTTGAAGTCCTCCGCAGACAAAAGCCTGCTGACACTCACTGTCCAGGTTCAACCATGAAGAATGACCACTTGAACAAGATAACGGAGGGCCAGCCAATGCCTGTGTGTCATGCCCCTGAAAGACTAAGTACCTTCTCGAGAATAAGAGGACAAAAGAAAAATTGTCAAAGAAACACAGACCATTGCCACAACATATTGCTGTGGTATTGAGCAATTGTGTTACATGAACGTACTGACAGCACTGTAAACACAAACAGCAGGTATGGAGGAAAAGTGATTAACATTCAAGCACAATGCCAGACTATATTATAAAATGTAAAGCAACCAAAAATAAGTTTGGTTGCTTTCATTATCTGGACTTAGGCATAGAGAGCACTATTTCCAAGTTTGCAGATGATACAAATTTAGGTAGGGTAGTAAACAGTGAGGAGGACTGTAACCAACTGCAAGCAGACATATACAGATTGGTGGAATGGGCTGACATGTGGCAGATGGATTTTAATGTGGATAAGTGTGAGGTGATACACTTAGGTAGGAAAAATGATAGGAGGCAATATAGACCTGGTAGCTCAATCTTAAGGGGGGTGAACGTACAGAGAGATCTGGGTGTTCAAGTAAGCAAATCATTAAAGGTAGCAGGGCAAGTAGATAAGGCAGTAAAAAAGGCATTTGGTGTACTGAGCTTTATTAGTGGGGGTATAGAGTATAAGAGTAGGGAGGTTATGGTTAATCTACACAAAACACTGGTTAGGCCTCAATTGGAGTACTGCGTCCAGTTCTGGGCACCTTACTTCAGGAAGGACATTAAGGCACTGGAAAGGGTGCAGAGGAGATTCACGAAAATGATACCAGGAATGGGGAACCTTAGCTATGAGGACAGACAGGAGAAGTTAGGACTTTTCCCATTAGAGCAGAGAAGGTTACGCGGGGACCTGATAGAGGTCTTCAAGATTATGAAAGGTTTCGACAGGCTAGATAGGGAAAAGCTGTTTTCGCTGGTAGGTGTGTCTGTGACCCGTGGTCACAGTCTTAAGATATCTACCAAAAGAAGCAGAGGGGAGGTTAGAAGAATTTTTTTTACTCAGCGAGTTGTTTGAATTTGGAATGATCTGCCTGAAAGGGTAGTGAGGTCCGATTCGATAGCAGCTTTTAAGAGAGAACTAGATAGGTATCTGGTGAAGACAGGTTTGCAGGGTTATGGGGAGAAAACTGGTGATTGTGGTTAACAAAAGTGACTTGCTCGGTCAAAGAGCCGGCACAGACTCGATGGGTTGAATGGCCTCCTTCTGTGCAGAAACATTCTATAATTCTATGAAGTAAACTTAGTTTATTATTGACAAAGCTCAAACCCACATTATAAAATGTCATTTATTGGTATACAGTATTGCATACTTCAAATAGACTATGAAGATTTCTATGCAGTGTTAGTTCCCAGCACTTAACCAAGGATTCCATTCACAACTCTTAGGCCTTCAGACAGCCAAATTCATTTCAAAGTGCAGTAAAGTGCTTAATGTGTCTGAAGTCCCTTTTCTCTCAAGGTTCTCAGCATGCTTTGGAAATGTATGGTACTGCGAAGTCTTCAGTTTTACAATATTGAAGGGCTGCCCTGACTGGGAACCTTTTTTTCATATAATAATTAAAAGCCATCCTTCTACCAAACACATGCACATATGGCTGGAAGTAACATTGTTTTAGCCCCTTGAGAATGCAGCATGTGGTACTCATTCATCATTTATGACAGTCTTACTCGCTAGCTTTCTTCATGCCTGTAATCCCAAGCTCAAGGGTCACTTTGAGGAATGCACACAACCCTACACTGTAAAATGTTGGGACACTATGGGGTCTGTGACTCTACCCACAGGGAGCTCTCGATTTCACTCACACCACTGTACAAATCCATCATATCGCCGGAACCAAGTAATAATAATAATCCTTTCATTTGATTTAGTGCCTTATCACACCTTCAAGACATCTCAAAGCACTTCACGGAATATAAAATTAATGGATTGTAAATTTTGTTTAAATTTTAACATTTTGCTTGAGGTGGGGGAAGGCCATAAATAGAGACCCGGAGACACAAGGAGAGAAAGTTTGCTAAATTGGGCTAAGTAAATCATCCCAGGACTATATTATGAGCAGCACTGATTTACATTAACCTACTAGCTAACATCACTATATGCAACCAATAAACACGAAGGATAAATTTATTAGCAAAACAACACATTTACGGCTATTGTTGGTATCTAGCAGTTTCTATTTTTAAATTTGTTTTCTTCAGACTTTCTCCAATTGTTTTTTCAACTATAACCCTCCTATCCTGATGTTATGCCTTCTATTCCTTCTGGATACCTTGCTCTAAGTGACCAATATTCACACGTCAGAATCGACATTGAGCATTGGAGACTGTGGAGATATTCCAGTCAAGCCCAACCTGTACTACTCCATGCACCTTCGACTAGGAGACCCTGAATAGCCATTAGGAGCAGGAATCTTGTTTGGAGAGCAGAAATCAACTATAGAGTTCAGCTCCTGCATTGACTGACATTAGCTGACTCAGCACAGACAGCATCCCTTATCTAAAAGGCCACTGGGCAACAACAACAACAAAATTACACTTGTATAGCACCTTTCACATTAGGAGGACATCCCAAGGCACTGGACAGTCATTGTTTCAGACCCGAGGCCGCTCAAACAATTCATTTTAAATGTCCTTGTGTTTCCTTTTCTATTCAGCGCTATCCAACCCAGTGGCCATTGGCTACATGTGGTCATTTTGCTGTTCATTTAACTCTGTACCCACAAGTCACCAGTTCTGGCCAGGCTCCCATCAACGAACAGATCGACTTCAAGTTCCTCACACTCGTGTTCAAATCCCTGGCACCTCCGTACCTTTCTGATCTCCTCACTCCTGAAACCACCACCCTGCTCCTCCACTCAACTGGCACCGGCCTCCTGCTGGACCCTTGCACCCTCTGCCCCCCTCTACAGTGTAGAGGCTGTCATGCTTTCAGCCTCTACACTCCCAAACTCTGGAACGCTCTGCCCCAATCCCTCTGCATTGCCCTTTGTCTCCCCCTCTTCAAGTCCCGCCTGCAAACCTTCCTCTTCGACCGTGCTTATGGTCACTTCCCCCCCAACCCTCCCCCATGGGCTCAGAGTCAGGCTCCACCATTGTTAAGCGCTGAGATGCTACCCGGTGTAGAATGAGCTATACAAGTGCAGGTTGTTGTTGTTGAGATGTAGTCGCTTTCACACTGATTAATCAATTTGCATTTCACATAAGAAATAGACTATAGGTTGCAAAATCGCGTGATCTACATACAACAACAGCTTAACTCGGCATATAATAATAATAATCCTTGCTTTTGATATAGCACCTTAACGTGTCATTGAGACATCTCAAAGTGTTTCACAGAATATATTGTGAAGTGGATTGACTGTGTATATTGTGGGCAAGATGTGGCAGCGAATTGCACACAGCTGTGTCCCACAAACAATCGTGGATTGAGAGAACACATTTTTACCCCCGGAAAGAACCCAGCTACAGCACATATTCTGCTTTGTCTATGCTTGTTCCTGACTTGCACATTTGAGATATAACAGTTTATTTCCCTCATATGTTGGCAGTCAGTCGCTGTTCTCAAAACCCAGTCAGTCTTGTTGTCTATTAATAGAAATATTATTAAATTGAGTTGTGTCTTTCAAATGTGGCCATTTTTGTCCTCACTACCATGGCCAGGATTTAATTTAGGTTGTTCAGCATCATCCTATTTATCAACCCATCAGTGTCAGTCTTCTGTAATTATTCCCTTACATACCTCACATCCAAGGACAGAAATCCACAGGTTGAACTCCTAGTATGTACAGTAAAAGCCCGTTTATCCGGCACCCGATCAACCGTAACTTCCATATACCGGCATTGCAAAAAAAGATCCGATTTCGATTAACCGGAATTTATCCGGAAAAATGCTTTTTTTTGCGTTTTCACCCGAATATCCGGTACGCGCTTTAACCGGCATTGGCCAGGTTCCCGAGGGTGCTGGATAAACGGGCTTTTACTGTACTGAGTTACCTAATCTCAGCTGGGGAAACAATTGGTCACTGCAGCGCCTTCCACTGGATGATCCTTGTAGCAATGATAATAATATTCCTTGTATTTTGATATAACACCTTCTCACGTTGTCGAGATGTCTTAAAGTATAGGAAATACTGTAAACTGGATTCACTGTGTATTTTGTGGGCGAAGGCGGAAGCTAATTTGCATACGTCAGTGTCCCACAAACAGTTTTGGAATGAATGACCAATTTAATTTGGAGGATTTGTTGGCCCGGACACCAGAAGTAACTCCCTCGTTTTGACTAGTGTCATGGGATCTTTAATGTCCACCTGAACAGGCAGAAGTGACCTCGGATTAGCATCTCATCCAATTCCACTATTGCAACAACTCCTCTCCCACACACACCCTCTCTCCCCACACACACACACACCCCAGCACTGCATTGGAGTGTCGGCTTGAACGATGTGATTCCAAGTCCCGAACGTGGGGGGCTTGAAATCACAGCCTTCTGACTCGGAGGTGAAAATGCTAGCATTGCATTGCACAAGGCGGAGACACATATTGCACACTTTAGGTATGAGATGGAAAGTCTCAATGGGAGGCAATGTGTCATACAATTATTGGTTTCAGTCAGCGCTTCTTGGCTCTGTAGTCAGAGCTGTGTGTTCAGTACTCCCACATCACTAGGGGTTATATCAGAGCACTCTAAGCAAATAGAAATGACTAACAATTACAGAGTAGCTGACAATGCAATTTTGGTAAGCCTTTTGGGGCTAATCCTTTGAAAAATGAATCAAAAACCTACATATGAATTATCCGATAGCCTAGCCATTATATACTTTTGCAACCGAACAAAAATAGACGCAAACCACAAAGTTACATAAATCTACCAACCACATGTTGAATCATTGATTTGGTTACATCACAGAAGTTTGTGATTTTTTTTACACACACACACACACACAATTTGGGCCACATGGAATAGCAGAGAGAGTAGAATAACTAACTCGCTGACAGCCATGTGTATAGTACTATATCCCCATTCATGTTTCCCAAGCGGTCAATCCACCCATTGATTAAGTGCAGAGAGTCCCTGTGCACCTCTCTCTCACACACACACACACACACACACTTACCCCATGGATCGATGCCCCACTCCAGATGTGCAGGGTCCCGTTCGTATCCACAGGTATCTCTGGTGAAGCTGCAGGATCCATCGCCCTGTTTCCCGGCTCTGGCAAACTGCAACACTTCACACACACACAAGGCAAGGGACAGACAGACAGACAGAGAGGAGAGACACACACACACACACACACACACACAGCAAAGGACAAGTTTCAATGCAGAGCATTTCAGAACGTGAAGTCATCGAAACAAACCCCTCTTTGGATTGACTGCCCGGCACTGAAGCCTCAAAGCCAAGCGACCCGAAGTTCCCATTAAACAGGTGCACTCGCCAACGTTAAACCCGAGCCGCCGGTGCTGACCTACCCTGCAGGATCAGGAGGAGAAGCGGCGGCATGGCTGTGTCCAGTCAGGGTCTGACACCATTCATCCCGTCAACTCCGCAGCAGGCGACCCGGGAGCTCCCAGAGAGACTGTCACCAGCGAGCAGCTGAGAGGCTGCTTTGTATCAATCAGATTCCGTGCTGAAGACATCCCCACAGTGGGAGGGGAGGGAGGGAGAGGGAGGAGAGAGAGAGAGAGAGTAACGAGCTCCAGACTCCCAGAGACACGCACCTACAAACTTCTGCTGCCAGAGAAGGGTTTTTTTTCACTCTTCAGACTGAAATAAACATCAGATGATGATACATTGCAATATTTGCTGACACTCAGAAACCTCTCACTGACTGACCTGTGTGTGGCTGCTTTCACAATGGATTTCTTGTTTGACAGATGATATCTGACGCGCATTAATTTCTCGACTGGCTGTAATATAAATATGTATCTACGCGTGTGTATATAGATATTTCAAGAAAACTTCATTTCAGCTCACGATTGCCAACTCCGACAAATCAATCCCTGCTATTCCACGCCGAGAATAGCTCTTAAATGGAGTGAGAGAAACTGGCTGGAGCCGTGCCAACGCTGCTTATAAAATGGGAGATTGCCCCCAAATCTTACCGCTGAAAGAATAAGTGTAAGGCGACACGTATGGCTTTACTGTATTGTCAAATTAACGCTCGCAAATCCTTTCTTAACACCACACTGGGAGTCACCACACTGACAGGTTTCACTTTGTTTCAAAAAGTGTCTGTGTATATATACATAATAGCCCCAAATAAACTGTACATGTGTGAAATATTGTATTGAGGTATATATGTGATATATTTTATATGGTGTTGTATACATATATGATATAATAATAATCCTTGATTTGATATAGCACTTTATCACATCTTCGAGACGTCTCAAAGAGCTTCCCAGAATATATTGTAAAGTGGATTGACTGTGTATTTTGTGGGACGATTGCTTACAGTAGTGTCCCACAAACAGTTGTTTGTGATCACTTTTTTTAAACCAGATTATTATCCACTGTGCAGTGATCCACCAATCGACTAACAACCAGGTTCCTACTTACTGCTGGGTAAACAGAGGTGTGTGGAGACTGGAAACTTGCCTAAAGTTTCCTCCTTTCCCCGGGAATTGAACCCAGATCCTGTGAAGTGAGTGCTCTAACCCGTACAATATAGGACTCTACACATTATAGTTATACAATGTGTATATTGCATTTGAGGAGATATGTATATATATATATATATAACTGCTGTGCGCAATTGGCTGCCACGTTTCGCCCACAATTATACAGTCAATTCACTTTATAGTATAACAATAACAACAAAATTACATTTATAGAGCGCCTTTCACGTTGGGAGGACATCCCAAGCTGTCGTCTGGAGATGTCTAGAAGACATGAAAAGTGCTATATCAAATGCAAGGATTCTTATATATATATATATATCTATTAGATTGGATTTGCTGCCCATTTGGAGCATCATTTTATTGTGTTAAAAGTGTCATGTATTCCAGAAGCATTATTACTATTCAATAATGTTACGAGCTTGGAATGCCACAGGCTGTTCAGCTGATCTCCCTTCCCCATAGCAAAAAACAGCATCTTCGTCTTAATTAAAATCATTGGGGAGTTCCTGTAGCTCAGTGGTTAGAGCACTCGCCTTACAAGCTTAAGACCTGTGTTTGAATCCTGGCAGATCAGGACGAAGCCTTGGGCACGTTTCCTTACTCCACATGCCTAATAATAATCCGGCCAAAAATAAAACACATTAATAAAAATTGGTCATTTTCAATCCACAGCTGTTTGTGGAACACTGCTGTGCGTAATTGGCTGCCGCATTTTGCCCACAAATATACAGTTAATTCACTTTACAGTATATTCTATGAAGCGCTTTGAGACGTCGATAAGATGTGAAAAGCGCTATATCAAATGCAAGGATTAGTATTATTATTGCAATGGGGTGGGACAAGCACTAGAAACTTTCTAATTCTTAGCTCATCAGCATAAAAATTATAAAGGTCATATAAAGTTGATAGCGTCCTCAACTCTGAGCCAGAGGACCTCAATGGAATGCCCATACTTGACATGTATAACTGGACAACATAGCAACAACAACTTGTACTTATGTATCACCCTCCACTCGAGTAGCGTCTCCGAGTGCTTAACAGCAGTATGGTTTGATGCTGAGCTGGAAAGATAAGGAAAGTGACCGAAAACATGGTCGAAGAGTAATGCATTTAGAGGTAATTTGAAGGGGAAAGAAGAGGCAAGGTGAGTCACAGTGATCGCTGGCAGGCTATTCAACCTTCAATATTTTTGGCTTTTGTGTCTATTTGCAATGGAAGTGTAAATAATGGTCAGATTAGCTTTCAATAGAAAAGTAGGTAAATATCTAAAAGGAGTAAGCCATAGGTTTATGGGGAAAGGGCAGGTAAATGGGCCTGAAAGGATTGTTTTTTAAAGAGCACCACAGACATGATGGCCCATCATTGGTGCTGCAAATTTCTTGCTCCTCTAAAACAACATGTAAATGAACAACAAACACGCTCTTTCTTTTTAAAAAAAATCTAATATATATTATAATACAGACCATACAGCAGATTACTAGTTTACTGTGCACTTTATGATCCTAATTTGTATTGCAATTTATATTCTTAACTAAAGAGAGAAAACATTCATAAATTTTACTTTGGAAATATGAAGGAACCTTTTACATTTCCAAAATACATTCAACCAGTTATAATTTACAAAGTACATTTTGTTACCACAACTGCTCAGAGATACCATAGAAACTATATAAACTTCTGTTACTCCAAAGGAAAAGGACTCAGTGATGAATTATCTGGTACGGCGAGTTAGGCATAAGTATAAATACATAAATAAATATGGCCGGGATATTGACAACATGATGACTTAAGTGGTAGTGACAGGTTAAGTCAGGGTTTGCTGTATATAAAATAATTTGGGAAATTTGTACCTTGTGATGGGATAATTATACCATCAAACAACTCAAATGTTCCCCTCTGTAACAGCAGTTTCTATTTTAGGGTAAGAGGTTAGCTATTTCAGTCTGACATTTTATCAACATAAAGCATCAACCAAACTTAAAAAAGACTTGTGGTGCAATATTGAATGGAACATTTTTTTTACATGAGAGTATAAAAGAGAAGGAAAATCAAGATTTTAATAGTGGAAATCTGAAAGTAATCTTCTAAACCTCACAGTTAGAAATTTCACTCAGGCTTTTGATATTGATTGGTAATGTATCACAGCATGGAATCACACATGCTGGAACTATCCACAGGGGAGAGAAACAGACTGAGACATCGGTTCTCAGGAGTCAGGAATTGTAGACTTGGACTGGGCAACAGCAACAACAATAACAAATGACATTATATTGTACCTTTCACATCGAGAGGACGTCTCAAAGCACTGGACAGTCAAGGATGTGCAATCAAGCTGGGGCTTGGAATCAGGCGGGGGAGGAAGGCGGGGAGGGTGGGGGTCAGAGGGTTGGTGAAAAGGAAGGACTTGAGAGTCAGGGACAGGAGCAAGATCTGGCCTTATCCTACTTTGGAGAGTGTATGTATTAAAGTACCTGAGGAAGTGGAGACATTACAGAGGCAACGCACAGCAGCCTGGCTGAATGGGAATGTTACCTGTATTGAGCAGGTACCTACCTTAAGATGGCGTTATTGTTTCATTGGAGAACTTTCTTACCAGAACCTCCTTTTAAACAGCGCTACATCTGCAGCATTCATTCTGTGAAGAAATCATTTTTATCAGTCTTTGTCGTAACACAACTTTTACATACATATATCTATATATATATTTAGGTATATAATAAACCGTTTGCTCGGTGTGGTGAGAATAATTTGAAAGGATTTTCTCTGTATGTTTTGAGTGACCCGCAAACTCAGTACTGAATGTTCTTGGCAGGTCAACATGCATACTGTTCATTTTGAAACCCAAGTTACTAACAAGCAACTTTTCTGACAATTAAGAGATTGCTCTACTTTTTTTTTCAGTTTTCTGCCTCAACTCTCCTGAGGGAATCAATTCTACAGCCCTTGGGTGTTTCACTCAATGACCATCTTCATGTTTAAGCAGAGGCAATAAGTGCAGCAGGCATTTTTATTTGCGTGGGGGTGGGTGGGGGAGAAGAGTTACTACCCAGTGTGAGCTGACCATATGTGAACTTTGCCAGATAGAGATCAGCAGTTTATTTTTTGGGTGTTCTTTTCCTACAATTATAATAGTCCTTGCATTTGATGTAATGCCTTACCACATTGTTAAGATGTCTTATCGTGCTTCACAGACTATATTGTAAAATGTATTGACTTGTGTACTTTGTGGACGAAACCGGCAGCTGATTGTGGTGACTCACCATCAGTCGTGGATTGAGTAACCAATTTTATTTTGAGGGATTATTACCGCCAAACGACCAACAACCAGTTTCCGATTTACTGCTAGGTAAACAGAGGCTGTCAAAAAAAATTTAAATTGCCAAAGTTTTCCTTCTATCTGAGAATTGAACCCAGGTCCTCTCATTTGCAAGGCTAGTACACTAATACCACCCTACAGGACTCCCCATCCCTTTCCCTGACCAACAACAACAACTTAGATTTACATTGCAACTTTCATGTCACAAGAAAGTATCAGGCTGGGACATTTCTTTGGCTGCGATTCAACTCGGACTTCACCTTCCTGGTATATCAGTCCAGTATCACACCATGTGGAATATTTATCCACTAAGCTATCAGGGAATCCCTGATCCTCTCGTTAAAATTTGGAATGTATTTTCATTGTACTTGCCAAAGGTCTGTTGCTGTTTGTGTGTCCTGATTCACAATGTGATCCAAAGGGAACTTCATCTTTGCAATAACCAGCACAGGCTGTTTGAAGGGAGTGTAACCGCAGCCTAACCAGACCAATAACATGAGGGGCAATGTTGCAGAGTGCTTCTCAATGTCACTCTACAATCCGTGATCCATTTCCAGAGCAAGCAACCTAGCACTCATTGTGATGCTATGTGGTAATCACATGAGCCACAAAGAATGGGGTCTCAGAGAAAATCATACATTGTATGCACACCAATGAGGCTACAACAAGCTCATTGCAGAAGCACACTTGTTTTAAGCATTTCACTCCACTCTAACTTGTCCACCTTCAGCTCCTATTTCAACTCAGACCAGCTCCACTACCTCGTGTATCACCCCCACCCCCACTTGCTCCCACACCCTCTCCCTCCTTAATGAGCGAGTAGTAAACATATGGAACATGCTCCCTAGGGAGATAGTGAAAGCAGAAAGTGAACAAATTAGATAGATTAGATAGACTTCTGTTGGAAATAATATCTCGGGATATAATATATAGTTTGGGACACGATATGTCAAGCGACTGCCTGGATGGTGAAATGCAACCCGGACGGACCTTGGTCTTCTTTCACCCAGCAAATCCTCATGTTCCTAAGGTGGTGTTCTCCAACAATATTTTCAGATGCACCAAGCAATACAAGAGGACATGGATTTAGAGTTGCAGAGGATAATTTCAGGACAGAAATCAGGAAGCATTTTCTTTACCCAGAGCACAATTAATAAATGGAACGAGCTACCAGGATGGATGGTCCTATTTAAACAGTAGTTTGATGCTGTGATGAGAGCACAGGGGGCTGGGTGTTCAGGAAAAATAAAATCATTTGGAACAAAAGACTTTATTTATCTGAACCCCTCTTGTGTTCTCTTGCGTCAGTCTGACCTTGCCTCTAAATGGGAGGATTGTGGACTCAAACACTATGATGAATGTGCCGTCCTTCAGATGCGACATTAAATTGAGTCTGCCTGATCAGACGGACATTGAAGATTCCATGGCGCTATTCGCAAAGTTTCTCCCGGTGTCATTCCCCACAATCTCCAAATAAAATTGGTCATTGGCATACACAAAGTGGCTGCTACATTTAGCCATAAAGTTAAAGCCGTGGAACATCCTGTAGCTCAGTGGTTAGAGCACTCGCCTTACAAGCATGAGACCCATGTTTCGAATCCAGGCAGGTCAGGGCGAAACCTTGGGTAAGTTTCCTTACTCCACATGCCTAATAATAATCCATCCCCAAAAAAACCACAATAATCAAATTGGTCATTTCAATCCACGACTGTTTGTGGGACACTGCTGTGTGCAATTGGCTGCCGTGTTTCTCCCACAAATATACAGTCAATCCAAAGCACAGTATATTCTGTGAAGCGTTTTGAGACATTGATAAGATGTGAAAAGCGCTATATCAAATGCAAGGATTAGTATTATTATTATAAAATAAATAGTCACTAACTATATAGTAATGTGAAGTGCATTGTGATGTCCTCCAGACATGAAAGGTGCTATATTATATGATAGACCACCAAAAACAGCACCCAACCATAACCCAATTGAAAGCTGCAATCACATCCTTTATTATTAAACGCTGAGCACAAATGACAGAAAAGACTGTACAGTAGAGGCAATTAAGTTCAATCCTCCTCATGTTCCTAACTCTTTAAAACTAAAATTAATTGCTGGAGTTGGCAGAGTTAATCAACAGTGTGATCTGTAAAACAGCCCAATCCGAGTCTTATTCATCTGAAAATATCCCAAAGAAAAAAGAAATCATGAAAACCTCAAGTGAATGCTCAGCTTTGCAGTGAAACTTTCATGGAAGCTGACCACTTTTTATTGAAATAAACTTAGTTTTTTGGTGAGATGTCGCAGCCAGAATTGAAAGCGGGGAGACTGATAAAATGCAAGAGTAATTGGCTCTGGAATGGCTGAAATACAGTTAGTAGTTCTTCATGTTTATTACACTGTCAGACTGACATTGAGCCAAAACGGATTACAACATCTTTTAATAAACACACACAACCAAAATGTAGACAAAGTGACAAAGTTCAAATAAACAGATTCATTTTAAAGAGTTGTGAACATGTGGAGGATTGAACTTAATTGCATATACAGTACTATCTTTTGATAATGAAATCATTTCTGTTGTGTGTCTTAAATGTTGTTATCCCAAACAGTAAACAAAATCTGACCAGGGTACAACTGTTGGAGAAAATAATAAAAATAAATAAAGGCTTGAAAAGGGATAGAGAAAGAAAATCACACAGAGAATGTTTGAAATGTGGAATTTTCTGCCACAATCATTGTTGAATAAAGGTCCATAAATTGTTTTTTTAAATAATTAGATAGACGCTTACAGTCACCTGAGAAATAGAGCAGTAAAGACTGCCCCAAAGAAGGTTCGGATATTGTAATAAAAGCAAATAGAGATAGACTGCCTTTCTTTCACTGCTCCCATTCACTGTCGATTCCAGGATTTCAGGCCCACTTTCAAAACTTTAAAAAACATTTGAAATAATTTTGCTTCTTAGCCTTGTCTCTTATTGAAGGTACGACAGGCTTTGCTTCTGCCCCCTGAGACGCTACTCTGCATGGAGGGTGCTATATAAGTGCAAGTGGTAGTTGTGATTGCCCTGCTTCACACTGACTGCAGTCGAAGAGTAGTTAGAGCTCAAGGAAGAGAGAAGATACAGATTACAATCAGTCCAACGGCCGACTAAAAACATGGACACCAGTAATGAGAAGCAGATATTTGAAAGGAGCCCTTCTGGCTAATGACTTCAGGGCCTGTTATGTCACTCTTGACTGGTGAAACAACAAGGCTCCAAAGGGAATATTGGAATTATTTTGATATTGGCAATGTGAAACCAAGCAGCACACCAGCAAGTAAGAAGTATTTAGAGGGGTGGCATATTCTCTTGAACATGCTTAATAGGTCTTAAAAGTTATAATGGAATCCTGCAGTATGTTGGTTTGGGCAATTCCCCCGCAATAGGACCTGGGTTTGATTCACTGGCATTGTGAAACCTCGAGAAGTTTTCTTATTCCACAACGTTTTGTTTACCCTGCAGTAAATAGGAACTGATTCCTATGAATAGAAGCTGATTGCTTTCCTGGAATAATAATCCCCTAAGAAATATAATAATAATAACGGCCACAAAAAAGGCTTTTTGTGGCCGTAGACAATTATCTAGACTATGAGCTCAAAGTTCTGACATGGGACTTAAACCCACAACCTTTTGTCTCGTAGGCAAGAGAGGCAGGTTGATACTGTAACGCAGGAATAAAGTAACCTGACATTCGAGTGGCTGTGTTACTGAAACATGCATTACTGAAAGCTTCAAGGAACAATAGATCCCAGGTTTGAAAGATTAATACCTTACAAAATAAGGGATGTTTAATATTTGTGTGTCAGTAATTTAACCATGACCGCAACAGTGTTTTTGATTATTTTTCCTGCGTCACATATATTTAAAAGTCAATCTGTTATATTTCTTCATGGTTACCAAAACTCAAGATGACTATTACCTAATTCTTTTTACTGTAACCACCAACTGTCCATCAGAAACATATGTTTTGCAGAATTGCACGTCCACTTTAAATGTGATGAATGTAGTAAGGTTGGCTGTTTGGCAGGATGTCAGAGAAGGAATGCAAACTCATTCAAACTACACACCTGTCAAGCTAACCAAAGCAATTTGTTATCCACCTTGGACCATAATTAAACAAACTGCAGATCCCAATGGACAGATGTACAAAATCAAAAGAAATTTCATCCACCTATTGCCTCTTGATCTCATAGCACAGGCAGCTTTTCGGTCCATTTCCAACTACTTTTAACAATTTTGCATGTTGTTTGGCTCAATAAGCTTCAAGGAACGAAAATGTCCCAGGTTTGATCCCAGAATCAGGCTGCACTGAATCTCAGCCAAGGCAGCAATTAAGTTTGTTAGAGTTATTCTCAATGTGCTCAGCAAAGGAAATGCCAGTCATGGTAATGAGAAAGTAAACCTAGAAACCTCTCTTTGAGTTAGTGCACACTGACTGACTGGATGAAAGTCTCTTCTTTCTGTAGGCTGTAAGAAAAGCGAATGTGTTTAGATATGGATTGAAAACAGGATTGGGCTTTGCTGGCATGTATTCCAGACACAAATAGTCTGCCGGCACTCATCGATTTCTGCTCTAAATTGATCATTAAAAAATAGAGTTCTTCCCTCTGTCTTTATAATGGGAAAACCAATTACAGTACCTGTATATAGCCAACAAACAGAAGAGGCTCTTTCAGAATAGACTCTTTGAAAACTATCGTCCAATTACAAGAAAATATATGCAAAACCTGGGTTTATTTAATGCAAGTTATTTCTTAACTGACATTTCATATTACATAACATGTAATAGTAACCTTTCTTACTCATTGAAAGCATGCATCAGCACATTCAATGTTTCCAAAATGTCCTAACGTTCACATTGCTTCTAAGAAAATTGTTAAGAAATCTCATGAATCAGACCCCATGGTTCATTTCTAGTTTTTTTGAAAAAGCATTATTTTTTCATTGTCCTGTAGGTGAGTGGATATCTCACGCTTATTTCTTTCACTGCCAGCTCAGCATGTTCTCCATGTGGTGTGTTAAATGATCTGGCTGCTAACACTTCTCTTGTAGAAGTTTTGCTTGGCATCAGGGCTGGCTACCAAGGAATCCTAAACGGGAATTATATCACAGGAATGCTACACCATTTAAATGTTTAGTACCAGCCAATGCTCAGGAAGTAGCAAAGAGGATCGGAGCCCATGAGGGTAAGGAAACCAAAATAACAGTAGTCAGTGGCAGACTGGATCCCCGAAAGGCTTCAGATTGTCATATAAAAAAAAGGCACCAATTTGTAGGGTCACTAATTAGGCATGCACTTCATGCGTTTAAATACTTTGTCACAGCTTAAATAATAATAATACTAATAATCATCATCCTTGCATTTGATATAGTGCTTTTCATGTGTTCTAGATGTATCAAAGTGTTTCATAGGATATACAGTACTGTAAAGTGAATTGTGTAAATTGTGGGTCAAACATGGCAGCCAATTGCACACAGCAGTGTCCCGCAAACAGTCACGGATTGAAATAACACATTTATTATTGTTTATTTTGAGGGATTATTATCAGGCATGTGGAGTAAGGAAACTTGCGCAAGGTTTCGCCCTGTCTGGAAATTAGCCCAGGTGTCTCGCTTGCAAGGTGAATGCTCCAATCACTGAGCTACAGGACTTCATGGAATCGGAACTTAAGCGAAAACTTGGGCAAGTTTCCTTACTCCACCTGCCTCTGTTTACCCAGTAGTAGTTAGCAACGTTATTGTTAATCGATTGATCTGTGGGTAATAATCTCTCCAAAATAATGTGGTTACTCAATCCATTCCAGTGCTGAATTGGCTGCCGTTGTCACCCACAAAATGCTCAGTCAATCCACATTACAATATATTCCATGCAGCCCTTTGAGACATCTTGAAATTATAACTTATATTATTATAACTTCTGAAATAGGCAGCAAGTGGTGGTGAGCCAGGATCGGGAGCCAATCATGTGGGGGAGAGGGAGGGGGAGTGCTAGGAAACCATTCACGGGGCATTCAAGAAATGTTCCAATTTTTCTATATTGACTCTGACAGCAGTGGAAACAAGGATTTTTTTTAACAAAAAAAGGCAGGGAAGTTCTGCTGTAGAGATTTACTGTCGTTGGTAATGGGAGTAAAAATTTGTTAGTTGGCAATAGGTATTGCACACAATTTGTAAATGTTGAATCCATCTGATAACCAGATGTGTATCAAACTGATTTGCATTTTCACTCACATAGACGATGGCAGCTCTTCTCTCCCTCCTCTCACAATGTTATCTTTCTCTAATACTAAAATAATAGTAGTACTTGGCATAATGCCTTTCACATTATGAGGATTATCTCTGAATGTTTCACAGGATATACAGTACTATAAAGTTGTATATTTCTAAACAATCAGTGTTTTAGAAAACAAGGTTGGTGTGATATCTCGATGGGAAGTGGATCAAATGTGTACCTGCTCAGTTTTTTTTTACTTGCCGTTATTCGATGGCTTTCGTTTCAGTCAAAATCCACAGAAACATTATTCATATTTGTGAGTTAACCTATGAGGAAATGCATTTCAGAGGGGAGAAAAAGCAGCCTGACCTGGCTCGTGAACGTCTGTTGTCAGGGTTACAAGGAAAAGTGAAAGCTCTGCATCAACAGTAATTTTTAAAAAGAGATGATTGAACAATACTAAGAATTTATAGTGTCAGCAAATATCCCAAGAGATTGTGAGAATAAAATAAACATACATAATAGAAGAAAACACAAAACATTACAGATGCTGGGAATGTGAAACAAAAACAGAAGTTGCTGAGGAAACTCAGCAGGTCAGGCAGCATCCATGGAGAAGGGAAAAAGACTCAACGTTTCGGGTCTACAACTTCAGAACTGACGAAGGGTTGTAGACCCGAAACATTGACTCTTTTTCCCTTCTCCATGGATGCTGCCTGACCTGCTGAGTTTCCCCAGCAACTTCTGTTTTTGTTACATAATAGAAGATCCTGGTGTTTCCTTTTCATGTCAAGAGCAACAAACAGCCTCAACCCGCAAACTCATCTTTTAAAATCCTCATAACTCTTCATCCTTTACTAAATCAGTTCAAAGAACTTGCAGTTCCCACCAACACAGACCTTTGCTCGTTTGCTGCTGATTATAGCAAAGGCCCCTTTTGAAGCAGTACCCTGTGTCTTGCTCTCAATACACAATGTGCTAGTATTCATCTAGATTTCCTAATCCATTGTAACTTTAATTTAGTCAGCAGGAAGAGCTGGAGGAATATATGGTGAGGTATAGGATGGAAGACTGTTAGGGTATGTGTATATAGAGGTGTCTGGATGTGGTTTGGTACAAACTGGGAGCTAGGCGCCTCTTCTTATTAATCTTTTCCGATCAGTAATTATCCTCTGGGTAAACACATATTTCTTGGAGTTTGTCCTGAAATTCCCATCATAAGTTCAAACCTAGACCTTATTGTTCTGCTGCTTTAGTGAAAATAAAAGTATTGTTTGGGGTTTACCTTCTCAATCCTATTTTTTGGGCAGGGCCCTTGACATAGCCTGTGGAGGTCTGTGTAATGCTATTTAATCCAAAACACAATGTAGATTCACTCAGTTTTTTAAATCCAACTTTACAAATCAAACTCTTTCAAATCTGCCCAGTAATTTTCCCAGAGTCCTTTTTATCCTTGAATCATCCATATTCAATTGCCACTTATCTCCTTAAATCTTAAGCAATATGCAACACCTTCCTTCTTTTTTATTGTTTTTTTAAATCTTGTTCTATCATGCTTTGTGGTCTTTTTATTTCTCTTCTGCATCTGGTTGGTCTCACAGTTTCTGCCACTCCTGCTCTTCTTTCTGCTTTTCATTTTTTTTTACTGTTCTTTGTTTGATCCCCATGATCTTTGTCTATATATCTTTTCCTTTTCAATCTTTTATCCGATAGGATCTGGGGTTCTTATCTTTCCCCCAAATATTCACTCTGATCTAGCCTTCCATTTTTAACTTTTTCCTCCAAAACCATATGGCTGTTCCTATTTAAAAGTTTTTTTAAAAAAAACATTATTTGGTTCTCTCAATTTTATATATACTTTCCAAGCCATTACACTGATCTGTGCTCCTGTATCTAATTGTACTGAATTCCCCTCACAGGCCACCAGCTTTTCCCAGAAGTTTTATTTTCATATCCCCTGGAATATGTCGAGTTCATCCCACCAGTTTTTCAATTGGCTATAGTTGCAGTTGTTCAATTAGAATTGATCACATCAAGGCTCAATTATTGAAATTCCCTCCTGGTTCTTCCCTTCACAAGCTGCAGATCATCCAGAACTCTGAAGCTCGTGTCCTCACTTGCACCAAGCTCTGCAACCACATCACTCCCACCCTTGCCCGGCTCCATTGGCTCCCCATCCCCCAGAGGATCGAATTCAAGATCCTCGTCCTCACCTTCAAGGCCATTCACGGCCTTGCCCCCCACCCCCTACCTCTCCGAACTGCTGTTCCCCATGAACCTCCCCGCCCTCTCCATTCCGGGGGCTCTGGCCTGCTCCACGTCCCCCGCCCAACCCGCACTACCATCAGTGAACAGGCTTTCAGCCTCTCTGGTCCCACACTCTGGAACTCCTCCCACAGTCCATTCGCCTCGCTTCCTCCCTCTCCTCCTTCAAGGCCAGCCTCAAGATCCTCCTCTTTGACTGTGCCTTCTGCTGCCCTCCCAACTCTCTCCCTCCCCTCCTAACTCTCTCCTGCTCCTCCCCCCTGTCCTACCCCTCTCCCTTGCTCGGGTCCCATCCTGACTGTTCAGCACCTTGAGACGTCCTCCCGATGTTAAAGGCACTCTATAAATGTAATTTTGTTGTTAATGCTGTTGTAGAATTGTTTCACTGGGTTATTCCACTGTTAGGACTTGGCACCCTTGAATAGTTGTTTGGTGGTAAAATGGTTCCACTTCTGAAATGGGTGTTTGGCAGCCATCTGGGATTTATACTATTTATATGATCCATTGTTATTGTTAAAAGATCTTACAGGATGGACCAAACAAAAGTGGAAACTATCGTGATCATGGTTTACTGAATGGACCATATACAGCAATTTCTAGTTGATATCCAGTTAACGTCATAAAATGCACATTGCTTTAATGAATCATAGAACTTATTTATTATATTCAAAACCCAGGACAAGGCAACTTGATAAGAATTGATCATAACATCATTGAGTATGAAGCTTCTGTTGAGCTACAGGCTAGGTATTTACTCAGTACTACTGCTAGCTGTTAAAATAATAATATAAAAATAATTTAGTCATTCCATCCATGTCTGTTTGTGGGACACTGCTGTGCACATTTAGCTGCTGTGTTACACCCACAAAATATACAGTCAATTCACTTTGCAGTATATTTTCTGTGAAGCACTTTGAAGCATCCTGAAGCATGATAAGCATGATAAGGCACTATATCAAACGCAAGGATTATTTTTATTATCTGTATTATTAGAATTGTTGCTAAGTACTTTAACAAACTATATCACAACAACAATTTGCATTTATAAAGCACCCTTCACATAGGATAATGTGTCAACTTGTTTTACAATGACACTGACTCAGATACTGAACAAGGAGGAAAGGAGAAGAGCAGGAGAGATGGGCATAGGTGCAGTTGAAGAGGTATAATTTAAAGAAACAGCGTGAGGAGACATTGTGCGTTTAAAGAACAGCATGATTCTGTAATGGGAAGATAATAGAATGGAAAGAATTAGATAAAATTAGCCATGTCACTTCTTTCAACTAAATCTTGCTTTTGTGTTCTTACTATACACAGAAAGGGGAAGGATGTGGAGTGGGTTGATAAGTGGGCAAAATTGATCTTAACCTCTGCAGCGTGTTAAACTGGACCTCTGAGCAGAGTACAGTCAATAACTTTCACAGCTTTTATCTATAGCTTCGCTTTAATGGGATATAACCCGGAGATTGCCGACTCTCATGGGTCACTGAAAAATACTATTACATTTATATTTGGCTAAATCAGTGGCTCTTTGAATCATTTCATATATTGTCAGTAGTTTTGTCGTTGAATTATCACATTTCGTTCAGTGATTATCTTTTATGTCCGTTACCAGGACCCATCATTTTCTGGTATATTAGGCCAAGGATAACAGTTGTGTCCTTATGAAATAAGCAAACACTTCCCTGCTGGGAGATTATTGAAGAGAAAAGGGCCACCAAAGCGAGACCACACAAGGTAGTGCAATCTGCTGCTTAGATCAGAAACTTAGACCATGCTACAATCTATTGTTCTTCTCTTGCCTTAGCCAAATCACCCTTCTACCCTAGGTTCATCCAGGCTATAATTTCACTTTCAAACAGAGAGGAAACAAACAAAACCTACGTGGTAATATATTAATCACTGAATATCATGAGTTGAGACCATGTTAAAGTACTTACTATATGAAAGGATTGCATCTTGATTGCCTCTTATGAACTTGAACCAGAGCAAGGTTCAAGTTTATAAGAGGGCATAGCTCAGCCTGCCTATTATAATAATAATCCTTTCATTTGGTACAACAACAACAAAATTACATTTATAGAGCGCTTTTCATGCTCGGAGGATAACAACAACAAAACAGCAAATTAATTTTTATAGAGCGACCTTCACGTTGGAAGGACGTCCCAAGGCGCTGAACAGTTGGGTCGGGACCTGAGCAAGGGAGAGGGGAGGGTAGGGGGGAGGGAGAGAGTTTGGAGGGGAAGGAGAGAGTTGGGAGGGCAGCAGAAGGCACGGCAGCCTGAAGGGTGAGGCAGTGGCAAGAGTCTGGAGATGTTGCGAAGGTGGTGGAAGGCAGGATGCCCCAAAGTGCTTCACAGGACTGACTGTAAAGTGGTTGAAGAGGAGGGTCTTGAGGCCGGCCTTGAAGGAGGAGAGGGAGGGAGCAAAGCGAAGGGAGTGTGGGATGGAGTTCCAGAGTGTGGGAGCAGAGAGGCTGAAAGCCGTCCACTGATGGTAACGTGGGTCAGGCGGGGGACACGGAGCAGGCCGGAGCCCGTTTAACAGAGGGGGCGGGGAGGTTCATAGGGAGTCAGCAGTTTGGAGAGGTAGGAATGGGCAAGGCCATGAATGGTCTTGAAGGTGAGGACGAGAATCTTGAATTCAACCTCTGGGGATGGGGAGCCAATGGAGCCGAGGGTGGAAGTGATGCGGTCGCGGAGCTTGGTGTGGGTGAGGACACGAGCTGCAGAATTCTGGAGGATCTGCAGCTTGTGAAGGGAAGAACCAGGAAGGCCGACGAGGAGGAAGTTTCCATTGTCAAGCCTTGATGTGACGAACGCGTGGACTGGGGTTTCGGCAAACTGAGGGGTGAGGCAGTGGCAGAGTTTGGAGATATTGTGAAGGTGGTGGAAGGCAGGACATCCCAAAGTGCTTCACAGGACTGACTGTAAAGTGGTGGAATCTGTGTTATGTGGGCGATCGTGGTAGCCCATTTTGTGACCTGATGTAGTATCAACCCTGATATAGTAAGATGACAGAACAGTTCAATGGACTAATGGTCCCCTGTTCCCATGTTATAATAAACCATAAGATTCTATGAGTTGGTTTGCATTCATATTCCCAAAAAGTTGTCTGAAACTTAGCCCAGTTTTATTTTAGAATTTGTTTTTGGCACTCGGCCACCTTAATGATAGGCTACATGAAGATTTCATCTTGTGTAGGGCCTACAGATGCACTGAAGATTGTTCACTTTAATGAAAACAAAGAGGGATAATGACTCAAATGCCAGCAAAATGCTATACTTTCGAAACAATGGAAAATATTTCCTTTGCTGTGTTGCAAACTTTGTGTTTTGTCAGTTCATTTAAAGTGATACAAATGTGCTTCTCGTAGGTTATGTGTTTCATTTTAATGACATCCAGATGTGTTTCTGGTAGCCCACATATTGGTGAGACATTTTGGGCAATATTGTGGTCTAACAAAGGATGTGCTTCCAGAGTAGGAAAGTTTCCCTGCACTCTTTCAGATTATGAAACGTAATTCTTACTAAAGTCCCACTGAGCTCACATTGGGATAATAAATACTAGTGGATCTGAAGCACTTCACATCAGGAAATAAATACATGGTGAAAGACTGACAGTTACTAAATGCAGTTAATAATAAATGTACTGTAGTTAGGAATCACTTATGTATACTTACTGGATCCGGCTCGCAGCAAAATCTTTCTTGGCACAAGAATAAACATATCAGACGTTGGCTGACTCAGCAATTCCTACTTAGAATTTGATGAAATACAGAAAGAAGCTGGTTCAATTACAGTGGTCAGCCAGCTTAACTCTACACAACCAATATTCTACGTTACTGAGACTGATAGAAAAACTGATTCAAAGAGATCTGTTTTGCTCTTTTAATGAAAACTAGAACTAACAGGAATATGCAACCGATCGAGGGGAAGCAATGTGTATTTTTGATGGTATGAGTCACCCTCTCATGCAACAATTTAAGCATCAACCCGGCTCTTCATTTCAAATCCCACAGCAAGACCGTGAATTTATGGTATAGATTGATGTCACAGTGGAGTTCTGGGGGAGCATTGCATTATTCAATGTTAAACTGTCTGTTGAAATAGATGTTAAAACTCGTATGATACTATTCAACAACAGCAAAATTACATTTGTAGATGCCTTTCACATCGGGAGGATGTCCAGGGTCAGGAGAATGCATTCAAAGAATGCAACGACAACAACTTGCATTTATATAGTGCCCTTCACATGTCTCAGAGCACTTAACAGTGGTAGAAACCAATGCAGAGCCCAGGGGAGGGGGAAGGTAACTGTAGGGATGGTCGAGAATAGAAGCACAAGTAATGCATGGATGGGATAAAACTAGCCGAGGGGGAAACAGGATGATATGGGGTCAAGGGAGTGCAGGGCACTAATACAGATAGCCTGAAGCAAGAAAGACAATATACAATAATAACATAATTGTTTCTCTGTGTGCAACCAGCTGCGATGTCTCATACACTCAGTAGAATTCCCAAGTCTGTCTGTAGGGTATAAGGTTTTGCTGGTGATGAGCCAAGCTTTGGTGAACCTGCTCTGCTTATCACAACACATTCTTTGGAGCTGCAGTAAGAATGAGTGCATGTTGGCTGTTTTCCTAGATATCAAGAAAATCTTCAAGCAACTGCATTAGGGACTTTTCGTAGGAATTTGAATTGGACAAAGCACATCAATGCATTGTTTCCTGGTCATTGGCTTGAACCAACCATTGTACAAAGAAGAATAACTGTTAAGACTATTTAAAGTGTACATCTGGCTAGTCTTGGGGTATAGCCATCTTGCTTGGCAACATTGAGTCAACCCAAATTATAAGAGACTCTAGCAGATCATGAACAAATCGATGAGGCTAGCATATTACCTGCCATTTTATCTGGACATCCCATCTGCATAAGATCTGCAGACTGCAATTGACAGAGAAAAGCATATCAGGAAGTAATACGAGAGAGAGAGAGAGAAAGAGAGCACAGAATAACCCCATCTACACTGATAGAGTAAGAAGGATAGAAGCCTTCATGAGCCATTTGTAAAACTGCACTGTTACTTGGTCTGAGAGAACGTGTGCTCCCCTTCCCAGTCCAGCCTCAGATTGAGCCCACACTTTACTCTGTGATATGGGTAACTTCAGTTTAGATCCTTCCCAAAGGAACAGGGAGTCATAAATTATGTAAAAGCGCCTTGGGACATTCTCCCGACGTGAAAGGCACCCTATAAATGTAATTTTGTTGCTTGTTGTTCTTGTAAAAAGGATTAGAAACCCAGGGTGAAATTCATCACTCTACACACTTCTGTTTAACTAGCAGTAAGTAGGAACCCGGTTGTCAGTTGATTGGCAGATCTCCCATTAGTAGTTTTGGAAGTTTAGTTTTACATACATGTATTGTGTTTTTCATTTCATCCCACACAAATGTCAGGATTATTTCACGAGTGAAAAAGAAGACATCCAGGAGCATGTGAAATTGTGTAGCTCAGTGGTTAGAGCACTTGCCTTACAAGCGTGAGACCTGTGTTTGAATCCACCAGGTCAGGGCATAACTTTGGGCAAGTTTCCTTACTCCACACGCCTAATAATAATCCCTCCAATAAAAACACAATAATAAAAATTGATAATTTCAATCCTCGACTGTTTGTGGGACACTCCTGTGCGCAATTGGCTGCCATGTTTCACTGACAAATGTACAGTCAATTCACCTTACAGTATATTTTGTGAAGCGCTTTGAGACGGTTTACAAGACGTGAAACATGCTACATAAAAATGCAAGGTTTATTATTATTATAGTTACATCATGCAAATGCTGAGATACAATTATTTCTCTATACTTCTACAATAAACTGAACTGCCACATAGTTATCCACACAGATTAAGTAAAACACAACACAATGACTTTTCATACTTCAATTTTATTTGTATACATGGACATAACCTGAGGTAACTCAATAAATAAAATCTCTTCAGGTATTTCTTCAAACCGAAACAAATTTGGGAAAAATTAGCACATGGTTCTGGAGCGGTGATGGGAATTGAGTTTATATCACAATCTTAATTATGTATTTTTTGGATACATAGCATCTCCAACTTATTGCTGATAAAGAAATATTGATAATAATTATTACTATCAGAGTAATTAGGAACATAATGCAATACTGTCGTACCTAACTGTTACATATTCAGCAGGAGAAAGCTTAATAATTCTGAAGCCAATTAAGGCAGCTTGATTCAGGCAGCTTGAAATATATAGGTATGGGTATTGGACATAGTTGTTGTTGAAAGAGAGCAGCTCATATGCCGTATAAATCAGAATCACAAACCTTCAACATTATTTCATATTTAACCAGGAAAGAGTATCAGCAACCGATTTGTCCAAGTTTTCTGTCAAATGTCTCAGATACATATTGATCAGGTGAATAAATAGATCCTGGGTTTGAAAGGATGTTTTTGAATGTTAAGTTTGTGAAGAATATATATTTAATCACAACGAGTTGGTATTGGATTAATTGAAGGGTGGAAGATATCCTTGAGCTCATTGTTGGCATAAATCCCACTTTCGTCTTGCCAAGTGTTCCTGCCTTCACGATGGTGGCTGGCGGTTTCCGTAAACTGAGATTTAGACTTTCTGTACACCGTATCTCTATTGGAAATAACCTCGGGCTACGTAGGGAGAGTAAAAAGTAAACAGTTAGTCTTATTTTCTAAATTTCAGTTGAGAAACAAGCTGTGTTTCAAACTGAAAACTTGCCGGGCTTTCCTTCAACTCCCCAATATCTGTCACCACCTCCACCCACCATGAGCTGCCAGACCGTCAATCAAAGATTTATCACATCCAGGCTAGACTATTTGAATTCCCTGGTTGAGAGATTCCCACCATCCTCAATCAGCTCCACTGGCTCCACATCCCTCAGCAGATCAAGTTCAAGATCCTTGTCCTCACATTCATATTTTTCCTTGGCCTTGTCCCATACTAACCGACCTCCCGTAACCCTACCATCCCAGCTGCTCTCTCTGCTCAGCGTCCCCTATCTTAAACTCAGCTTCGTGCTTCATAGGCTTGTCTCGAGGACAAGACTCTTCTTAACACTGGACAGTGTTGTCCAGGGCCTTGGGACGTCCTCTGGACATGAAAGGCGCTATACAAGTGTAATTTTGTTGTTGTTGTTTATGTTGTTTATGTTGAATCACCTCGCTGATTGACTGATTGCCTTGAATGTACTGATTCATTTCTAAGGGGATTCTTAAAAGTGTAGAACTAGTGGACGAAATCTAAAAATTGGAACAATTTCCAGACTTTGACATTCTTTTCCCAGACAGTATTTTATTATTGTGTGTGGTGGTTAAAAACACATTATATATCCTACTTTTTTTTTCCAATTGTACCCCATTCTAAATGGGGCATAATGTAAGGATTATTATTATTTTTATTGCCTCTTAATAAAAATAAATTCTTGGAGTGAAAAATATGTTTTTAAAAATTATTTTTAGTTAGTTTTCATGCATTGGTTTTCTTTTTATTTGTATCCACCTTAAGACTGTATAACTCATGCTGAGGAGTGGTTCCCTGGATTCTGGCAGTCATCCAAGTCCCTTGTCCAAATAACTATTCTCAATGTGTGAGCCTGGATCGAGATTTTTCTCTTAGTTCTTCTTTGGATGTGCACATTATGAGTAATAATCCTTGTATTTGAATATATTGCCTTATCATGTCATCAGACGTCTTAGAGAGCTTCACAAGGTATACTATAAAGTGGATGGACTGTGCATTTTGTGGGCAAAACACATTTCGCCCATTAAATATACAGTCAATTCACTTTGCAGTATATTCTGTGAAGCGCTTTGAGGTGTCTAGAATATATAACTGTGAAATTACATAACCTTTTTTCACAAAAGCAGTTGACCAAATGTTTACCAACAGATGTCAGTTAACATAGTTATGGGCTAGATATTGAATCTGAAACCTGGGACGTCGTCCTAATGTATAAATGTAATTGTGTTGTTGTTGGAAGCTTTCTTTTTCTGCAAGGCATCATGTTATCAAGATATCAAACTGCCCTGAAAATATGTAAATACAAACCTAATTGGAATGTGCAAAAGAGAGATAGAGAGATACTGTACTTGGAGAGTAAGTGTATTAAAGGATATGAAAAATAAATGGAAATGAGATTTAGAAATATAACCAGGTGTTGTGAAATGATGGAGTAGGCTCCACAGGCCAAATTAGCTATAGCTTTGTAGCAAAATATGTATGTTCCTACCTAGCAATTCCAAACTGGACCTTTTCCACAAATAATGTTTTGTCCTCACTAGTTCAGGAATGTAGAGGTGAATTACAGTTCTCCTCAGGAACCCCAGCAGAGATCAGTTAACATAGTTACAGACTAGCAATATCAAACTTGGAACATTTCTTATCAGTTTGACACCACATGCTCCAGTTGACTAACTCTTTCCACATTTACGCAAAATCTTAAATTTTATGACGATGGTCTTAAGGCTAAAATCACAACAGGTTTCAATCCACAGACATCCGCACAGTGTGTTTTCAGCATGGTCATTGTATAGCAATCAAGAACTGGGTATTTTCGCCACCAGGGCGAAACCTTGGGCATGTTTCCTTACTCCATACATCTGATAATAATCCCTCAAAAAACAATTGGTCACTTCTATCCTCAACTGTTTGTGGGATACTGCTGTGTGCACACCTATCTGCTGTATTTCGCCCACAAATATACGGTCAATTCATTTTATATACAGTATATTCTCTGAAGCCCTTTGAGACATCTAGAAGACATGAAAAGTGCTATATCAAATGCAAGAATTATTATTATATATATTGTCCCATGCGCTGCTAAAACTTGGTCAAGGCTGAGGAACCAAGTTCGTATTGAAATTGAATGTAACTGAGGAGCAGTCTAGGTATAACTTCTTCAAATGGTATAACTTCTTCAAATGTATTTGCCTAAATAATAGTTGCAGTCCTATCCCTCTTCTAGTAGAAATTCAGCTAAAGTTAGAAGATATCCCAGTAGTTGTTGATTCAGTGTGGGAATATGACTCTTATTAAATGTATTTTCTGCATATTTGAGAACAATGGGGACTAAAGGAATCCTGGTAACCAGCTGACAGTCATCGGAATGATTTTACTCAACAGCTGAGCACTTCCTGACCTTGTCTGAGATCTGAATAAATTCTGAAACACTAAATCTACTGTATCTATCCCAAACATTGCAAAAGCTGCGATTGGTTTTGCACCATTGGCATTAAAGTTATTGTCAATAATATTAATGTGCAGTTATGCTGATGGAAAAGGTCATAACACTGATGTCTTCTAGTCACAGAAGTCCCTTGTTTCTCTGGAAAGGCACGGTTAATATAATTCAACTCCTGAGTGTATGAAATATTGAACAAGAATTCCTATAATCTGCATTGGCTGCATTTCTAAAATAGCCCAAAACATTAGAACCAGATGGAGAGTGCTGTGTTTTATGGTCTCTCAAGTCCTAGTTTATCTTTCTAGCAAAACTAATTCTTGAAATACGAGATAACATTTAAGCACCAAGTTAAGGTTACAGGAGACCTTGAGGCACAAAATCACAAAAGTTTCCAATTCTATTTTTACTGATGACTGCACCAGAAAAAGAAACCCTGAACAATAAAAAGCACCAAACAGCTGTTGCTGGCCCACATCAAATATTTAATTGGAATGTCAGCTGAATTTTATTTATAAACAAATTATATTCATCAAACAAAAATCTTCTGCATCAACAAATATTGTTGATATTGTTGATAGCACTTGTTTAAAGTATTATATTAAATTAAAAAAGGGAAACATTAACCATGCAGACGATAAGGCTTTAAGTACTGTATTATAAAAACAAATAAACAAAACAGCTTTTATACACTGGCATGTGACAACAGTAGAATAAGTACAACAACACTAACAAATTACATTTATAAAGCGACTTTTATGTTAGGATGTCACAAGTAGCTGGACAATCAGGCATTTGGACCCGAGCTGATGATTGGGATCAGGAGGGATGGAGGATGGGGATGGTTGCAGATGAAGAGGAGGATCTTGAGACTGGCCTTGAAGGAGGGAGCAAGGCAAAGGACTGAGATGGAGTTCCAATGGGAGGGGTAGAGGGGCTGAAGGCCTGACTGCTGATGGTGAGACAGGCAGGGTGAGGCACATGGAACAGAGTGAATGGATGGGTCGGTATGGAGTTAGTAAATCACAGAGGTAGGAAGGAGCAAGGTGTGGAGGTGAGGACAAAGATTTTGAACTGTAGGATGTGGGGGGTGGGGTGGCAGTACAGCCGATCGATGATAGGGGTGACAGAGCTTGGTGTGGGAAAGGACACAAGCTGCAGAGTACTGGGTATTAAGCTGCAGCTTGTCGAGACAAGAATTGGGAAGGCGGACAAGCATGGATGAGGGTTTCTGTGGCCTAAGGAAGATTGCAGTTGCGGAGGTGAGGGAAGGCAGAATGGGTCATAAGAATATTTAAGAACATAAGAAGTAGGAGCAGAAGTAGGCCATTCGGCCCCTCAAGCCTGCCCTCCACTTAATAAGCTTCTATCCTAATTCCATTTACCCACCCTCTCCCCATATCCCTTAATCTCTTTAGGTTTTAAATAACTATTAAAATAAACTAAAGCTCATGCCACGATTTGAGATAGAAAGGACAGTTGAGGGTCAAACAAGATGCCAAGGTTCTGGACAGGCTCAATGAGATGGAGTGTGCCTCCATGGATGATGATTGCTGTCAGCACATCACCATCCACGGATGCACTTTACACTATGATATAACAACAACTACATGTAATATGGAACCAATAAAATACTTACTTATGTTCATCCCAAAAAAAACAATAAGTCTTTCTCTTCAGAATGCCAATCTTTGCAGTTTTAACTAGTTAAACACCAGTATTCCAACAGTCCTCCAAGCTTTGTCTCAATTGTTATTAGCTGTAAAATGTGGTACTGTGATGATGAATTTAATGCATTCTCTTTTGTAGCTTCATGCTGTGAAATGCTGGTCTTAGAAGTTAGAACGTCTCATCACAACTTTCTTTGAAACAGTTTATCAACTGTAAGTCCAAGAAGGGAACATTCCCAACCCTTAACAATTTAAGGAATCCGGGAGTTTCAACAACATCAAAGTAATGTGACACGTTTAACTTTCATAGTTTGCCAAGTACAGTGAAATGTGCTTTAAGATTTATGAGTCCCATCATAGAAGAGGAATCAATCAACTGTGCGGACATTTTCATATCCATCACTTTCTGGCACACAATTTGACTCATGCAATTGTGGAGAAGATTACAGTGAGATACGTCATGAATTTCAGTACCATTTTCAGCTTGAAAGCAATTTGGAGAATACCACAAAAATAATTTAAAAGTATACCAATACTTCAAAAAACAACACCAAGAGAACTAGATTGAAAGGGCTAATAAAGCCAGAAATCATTGGAAAATACAGCAACCCAGTCTATGGGTTCACTATTCAAAATATCCGCCAGGCAGCATCATCCTCCTGCTTCTCGTCACCCACCACCACCACTCCCTTTCCGTCCGCCTCACCCTCCCCGTCATCAGCTCCTACCACGACCCCCTTCCTACACTCCTTCTCCCCCGTCTTTCCTTCATCCCTCTAATGCACCATCACCTCAATGAAGCCCACCACCTGCTGCCTCAACCCCTCCCCACCAACCTACTGCTCACCCAGCTGCCACTCCTCTGCCCACTGCTGGCTGACATCATGTCCCTCTCCACAGGATCAGTCCCTGCCTCCCTCAAAACTGCTGCCATCACCCCTCTCCTTAAAAAACCTTCCCTTGATCCCTCAAACCCTAGCCACTACCGCTCTTTCTTTAACCTGCCCTTCCTTTCCAAAGCATTCGAACGCGTTGTTGCAAATCAACTTTGCGCCCACCTCTCCTCCCACTCCCTCTTCGAACCCCTCCGGTTTTCCCCCCTGACCACAGCACAGAGACTGCGCTTGTGAAAGTCGCAAACGACGTCCTCTCTATCTGTGACCAGGGCTTCCTCTGCCTCCTTATCCTCCTGGACCTGTCCGCTGTGTTCAACACAGTCGACCACACCATCCTCCTCCACCGCCTGTCCTCTGTCATCCATCTCAATGGGACTGCACTCGCAAACCGCCAGCAGTACATCTCCATACATGGTTTTTCCTCCCGCTCTCACCCGGTTACCTGTGGGATCCATCCTTGGCCCCCTCCTCTTTCTCATCTACACACTCCCTCTTTGGGATGTCATCCGCAGACATGGAGCACTCATCCACATGTGTGTTGATGACACCCAACTCTACTTTTCCACTTCATTTTGCGACCCCCAGTCACCTGATGTTCTGTCAGCCTGCCTTTCAGACATCAAGAGCTGGATGAGTGTGAACTACCTGCAGCTGAATGTTGACAAGACGGAAGCCATACTCTTTGGCTCTCGTCAACGTCTCCATTCACGCAGCTCTCACCTCCTCCACCTTCCCGGCCTGCCCCTAAAACTCTCCGAACCTGTGCGCAACCTTGGCATCTGGTTCGACCCCCAACTGTCCTTCCTCCCCCACATCCAGTCCCTCACCAGCACCGCCTTCTTCCACTCAGATGGACTGCCCATCTCCAACAATACCTCACCCCAAAAGCCGCTGAAACCTTGGTCCATGCCTTTGTCACCTCTCGGCTGGACTATTGCAACGCCCTCCTCGCTAGTCTCCCCTCCACCACAATCCACAAAATCCAGCTAATTCAAAACTCTTCCGCCTGCATACTCACCTGCACCAAGCTTCGCTCCACCATTACCCCAGTTCTTGCCAGATTTCACTGGCTCCCTGTCCCTGAGAGGATCAGCTTCAAGATCGTCACCCTTGTTTTCAAGTCCCTCCACTCCTCTGCACCCTCTCCACTGCCTTTCTGATCTCCTCTCTCCCCAATCCAGCATCCACTGCCTTCGCTCCACCGAGTCTGGCCTCCTCCATGTCCCCAAAATCCTCTGCTCCACCCTCAGCGGCCGTGCCTTCAGCCACTATGCTCCAAGGCTCTGGAACTCCCTTACTCACTCACTTTGCCTCGTCCCCTCTCTTCCCAGTTTTTTTTTTAGATCACAGCTAAAGACCTTTCTCTTCGACCGCGCCTTTGGTCATCTTTTTACCCCTGCTCCTGGCTCGGTCCCAGGATCTGCTACTGTGAAGTGCTCTGAGACGCTGTCCAGCGTGGAGGGCGCTATATAAATCAAAGTAGTTGTTGTTGTTATGTAGAATCCATTCAGGATTTCTATTGGCAGAGGGCTATCATGTGCCAATCGCTAAAATAGTAATCTTTTGATTGCATGTTTAGAAAGCCGGAGTTAAAATCACAGTGTAAACAGGTTACAAGCATGTAAATATTGTTCCCAGGAAATTCCACTAAAAAGACCTAATGAAAAGACTGCTAGTTTTAATGTTCAGCATATCAAGCTTGTCTAAGGAAAATAAGAGTTTAGAAATGTAGCAAACAGAATTGTAACTGATAATGACAATGAATGAGATATTAATAAATAGTCCTTCAGTTTGATATAAAAACAACGAATTGCCTTACATGTCAGAAGGATGTCTTAAAACACTTCAGTGAAGTGTATTGATTGTATATTTGTAGGTGAACGAGGCAATTAATTTGTGGACAAGTAATTTCCTATAAGCAGCCATGAAGTGAATGACCAATTTTATCCAAGGGATTCATGGCAAGCACTCTGAGGAAAAGTCCTTTCTCTTTTCAAGTAGTGGAAAGGGATCCTTATTGTCCACCTGAACAGGCAGTCAGCTACTTGATTTAACCTCTCATCTGAAGGATGAGAACTCTACAATTGCAACATTCCTCCCGCACTGGAGTGTACAATGTGAGTTCAAAGTCACAATATGGGGCGTAAAATCACAATCTTACAACAAAGAGGTGAGAGTGCTACCAACTGATCCAGTCTGGCACATAGCTTTGTATATGATATCATGGGACATGGCACTTTCCCGCCCACTGGATTCAGGAGATAAAATTTCTCCTTTAAGGATAGGAATTCTCATATTTGTGGATGCTAAAAATAATTGTTCATCATTCCAGCACATAAAAGCCAGTATTTACTTTGACTGCTTTCAGTGCCTGAAGTTGGATTACTATTTAACCTGTAAATGGAACATCTAATCATGGGTTGACGTAATCCGCTCTATAAATGTCTAACTGTAACAAAGCCACAGGCATCCCATGAAAGGAACATACATACAGGTCACAAACTGAAAGTAACTAACTGTTCCCCTTTGTGCTATGAATCATGTAAGTCATTAAACTAGAATAAGGAGTACCTATTTGTTTTTCTCTGCACCATTTTGCACTATATTCCAATAAATGTTAATGCCTTTGGGGGAGAAATGGAAGAAAATGAGTAAAAATAAAGTATGTACCCCATACATTATAATGATAATGGGATATAAATTGCAGGAATGTGTTGAAGTAAGTATCATTAAATTTCTAAAATATTATTGAATGCATTTTTCAGCGGTTTCAATGTTTTGGAAAATCAATAGAATCATAGAATTTTACAACAACAAAAACAACAACTTTGATTTATATAGTGCCCTCCACACCGGACGGCATCTCAGAGCGCTTAAATTTTACTGCACAAAAGGAGGCCATTCGGCCTATCTAGTCTGTGCCGGCTCTTTGAAAAGAGCAACTCAATCCCACTGCCCAGCTCTCTCCCCATAACCTAACAGACCTGTTCTCCCTAAATAAAGATCTAATTCTCTTTTAAAAGCTATTTAAAAGCCTCTACCACCTTTTCAGGCAATGCATTCCAGATTTGAACAACCCGCTGAGTGAAACAAATTCTCCTCAGCTTCCCTCTGCTTCGTTTTGAAACTATTTTAAATCTGTGACCATGAGTCACAGATTCGCCCACCAGTGGAAACAGTTTTTCCTTATTCACCCTGTCGAATCCCCTCATGATTTTATAAACCTCTATTAGGTCTCCTCTCAATCTTATCTTTTCTAAAGAGAATAAACCTAGCCTATCTAGCCTTTCCCTATAGGCTAATAATCATACATTTATTGTTAAGAATTCTGTTAAACATCCTCCCGACGTGAAAGTTGAGATACAAATGTAATTTTGTTGTTGTTGTATAAATTATACCACAAAGTACTGGAAGCATTGAAGCAAAATCTACTCCTAATATGAAACTCATGTCCTTATCTGCAAACCTGAACTTTATGAAATCGCACAGGCACTCTGGTTCACTTCCTGACTAGCCTCAATACACTGGTTTCCATAATAATTCATGGAAACAAGATGCCACTGACATTCAGTCATTACAAAGTTCAATTTTCCACCTTAGTTTCTGCTCAATCAATGAAGATTAAAGGTGAATACACCAGTGGTTAGAAACGTGAGAAATATTATAAATTGTTTAACTACAGTATCCTTTCACATCTTCAATGAACCTGGCATCTGCACACATCCATCTTTTAAAAAATGTAAACAGCAATGTACATGTAAAATGAGTTCTGAGTTCCCAAGTCATGTCAGCATGAGGAAGGACCACCTTAGGGGTAGGCTTTATGCCAGAACAAATTTGAAGACAACCACCTGTGGATTACTCTTGTGTAGATAAGTATACAGACAACACAGTAATGTGTGCATGTGCAAAAGCAGGAATGGACTTGGAAACAATTGAGATTATCTATGGATAGCAATTAACATACAAGGTCATTGCATTGAATATGGGTTTTACCATCTAGATTACAATCTTATGTTTATATTTTTTTTAGGAAATCACGCCTAAAATTCCAGCTTTGGCCACATGTGTCTTAATGTTACTAGCGAGCCTGTGATCTAATGCACCACTTCAAAACCTCACAAAACAACTTGTGGAAAAAATTCCAAGTGATTCAATGGAAAACCTAAGAGCTTTTCATGGACCACAGGAGAACCATCTCAATGTGATTCACATCATTGTGATTATGCTGCTGAGACATGCATTCCACTTTTCCAAGAGGATATGTGTGGAGCAGGGCTCCAGCATGTCTCACACTGGCTCATCTCACATTAGAAAAATGGCCTCCACCTCTTTTTGTTGCTTCCTACAACTCTCATTAATTGTATTACAATATGGTTATTGGCCCATTATGTCCCTCCTAGTTTAATCCAGTGGTGGCCGAACCATGGCCTGACGGCCAGATGTGGCCGCTGAACATTCACACTAATCTGGTGAGTTCTGTTTTAAATCAATGTTTTCTTTCCATTTTGAAAAATTTAATATTTTTTGATTCATTGCAGAAACCAAAAAGGTTGGTCAACTCTGGTCTAATCATTTAACTTCACTTAATGCCATTTTTAAATGGCACTATTTAAAATTGAATGGAACTTTTCCCATTCCTAACACCAACAATCCCAAAGATTCAAATTGGTAATTTTGCTCACTTTCTGACTGTTTATGGGACAAAATACAGTAGAAGCCCATTTATCTGGCACCCACGAGACCTGGCCAATGCCGGTTAAAGCGTCTGCCGGATATTCGGGCATCCATGGCCGAAAACCCACTACAAAAAAATTAAAGTTCTTTTAACACACATCGTACACACCAGACTAAGTAATGGCAGATAGTGATAGAATGTTGTGTTGGTGCTTGTTGTTGGGGCTGCTCTCTTGCGCTTTTCACCTTTGCTGGTTGAAGTTTGCAGTCCAGCGATTCTTTTTTGAATGGTGGGGCACCAGGCGGATTAAAAAAATGGCAGCGCGATTTTAAAGTCGCATGACTTTACTAGCTGCAAGCCGAAGCCCTAGACTCTACTAGCGGCAAACCAAAATACTGCACCTGCACGACAATGTGGGTTATCGGCTAGCGTTATCGGCTTGCTGCTAGAATGACTTTAAAGTCATGCGTGCTCCGTTTGTTTCGCCCGCTTGGTGTGCTCCATTTTGGGGGGAGTCGCTGGATTGTAAACCTCAACCGCAGCATCATGGATTCAAGCGCAGCATTTACCAGCGGGGTGGGGGGTGCGGGAGAGTGGTTTTGATGGTGAGTGCCAATGCTGTATTCTGTTATGTTATTATTTATGCATTTACAAATGCTCCACTGCTATTGTTCTGGATAAGTTCCGGTTTATCGAATGGGAACTTTTTGGGGGGCGTGCCAGTTATACGGAAGTGCCGGTGCATCAAATCACGGATAAATGGGCTTCTACTGTATATAGTACTACATTTTGCTTTGAAATGTTGTTGTGATGTCAAATCAATTACTGTACAGCCAAGTTTCATCCTTGATGAAAGGTCATTGAATGTCAACTTCTCTTCCTCTTTCAACAATAACAACAACTACTACTTTGCTTTATACAGCGCTCTCCATACAAGATGGCATCTCAGAGTGCTTCACAAAGCAGAATTCGGGGGCTGAGCCAGGGGGACGGGGAAAAATGTGACCAAAAGCACAGTCGAAAGGAAAAGTCTTCAGGCGCGACCTGAAAATAGGAAAGGAGGGGGCGAAGCGAAGGGGGTGAGGGAGGGAGTTCCAGAGCCTTGGGGCGTAGTGACCGAAGGCATGACTGCCGTTGGTGAAATGGAGGATTTGGGGGACACGGAGGAGGCCAGACCAGTAGAGCGAAGGCAACGGTACTGTTGTGAGGAGAGAGGAGGTCAGAGAGGTAGGGGGATGCAGAGGAGTGGAGGGATTTGAATACAAGAGTGAAGATCTTGCAATTGATCCGCTCTGAGACAGGGAGCCAGTGAAGTCTGGCAAGGACTGGGGTAATTGGGAAGCAAAGTTTGGTTTGGGTGAGAATGAGGGTGGCGGAATTTTGAATTAGCTGGATTTTGTGAATGGTGGCGGAGGGGGTACTGGCGAGAAGGGCATTGGAGTAGTCCAGCTGAGAGGTGACAAAGGCATGGACCAGAGTTTCGGTAGCTTTTGGGGTGAGATATTGGTGAAGACAGCAAAGTATCGGAGATAGAAAAAGGCGTTTCAGATGCTCATTCCTACAAAGATTTCCAGCATTTTATGCTTTTATTTTAAATTTATAGCATTAACCTTTTTAACCTTACTAATGTAAATTACAGTGTTTGGGGGAATGAAAGGAACTTTTTAAACCTGTTCTATTCACAATGCACTCATTCTAAATGGACAGCATCAGCAAGACGAAACAGCATTTATTGCCCTATAATCAGAAACATATACACAGTAGTTCCTTTTTTTGGCTTTTGTGCACCACCAAGTACATTTGGCAGCACTGCAATGGAAAAGATTACAGCTGAACACTTGTACATCTAAGTCTGATGACAATAGTGACCAGTTACTGGTAGCTATTAAGCACAATAGGAAACTAGATGCCAAACATGTAAATATATAGGGGAAACCACCCTATATTTGTCAACCCACTGCACTGACATATGCTTGAAAAAATGTTTCCGATGTCTTCAAACTAATTGTTGATTTTGCTCCTGGGGGAAGGGAAGGTTAATGGGGTCTCTCTCTCTCAAGGTGACGTGCATAGCAAGGAATACTGGAATCGAGTTGATTCTCAGAACTGGACTTGATAGTTAGGTCCATAATACTCCAAGGCATTCTTAATGACGGACTAGCCAGCTTGCTCATTAACAGAATTTGGAGGAGCACACTAATCACTGGGAGTTGGGATTCTACTCGTTAAATTCATGTTCATTCTGTAAACCAAACCCTGAATGGATAGTTTTTGCTGTGGTAACTGTGCTGCTTCAACTCCAGTTTGCCCTGACACACACTCTGGGGATCTCCAAGCCTTGGCTCTTGCCAGTTGCCCTAAATTCTTCGGAACTTGCTAATCAGGGGCTCACTTCTCTTGGGAGAAAATATGCACCTAATTATCCGACAAACAAAAATGTCCATATGTGAGACTCTCAGGAGTTTGGTTGGATATTCTTAAGCACATGATGGGTTTACGCATGTCTCAGATATCAAGCTGACCAATTTTTGGAGCACTAAGCCAAACATATTTCAAAGAAGCTACAAGATACCACACTTACAGGAGCTGGAGTATAGGAGTAAGGAGGAGTAAACGTGTCATTATAGGTTGTATTTGAATAGCTGAAAGAGAGAAAATAGAATCACATGTGAAACATATACAAACACATAATACTTTCCAAGTGTAAAGTAAGTGGAGACATCCTCCCGATGTGAAAAGTACTATAGGAATGTAAATAGTACTCCACAGGCAAACTGTATAAGACATTTGGACTATGTAAAGTTCAAAACAACAACAAAATTACATTTACAGTATGCCTTTCACCTTTGGAGGACATCCCAAGGCACTGAACAGTCAGGTTGGGACTTGAGCAAGGGAGAGGGGTAGGGTAGGAGTTACGGGTGGGAGAGAGTTAGGAGGGAAGGAAGAGAGTTGGGAGGGCAGCAGAAGGCATGATCAAAGAGAAGGGTCTTGAGACTGGCCTTGAAAGAGACAAGGGAGGAAGCGAGGCAAAAGGACTGCATGATGGAATTCTAGAGTGTGGGGACAAGGAGGCTGAAAGCCCATCCACCATTGGTAAAGTGGGTCGGGCGGAGGACATAGAGCAGACCGGAGCCCGCTGAACGGAGGGGTTGGGCAGGTTCATAGGGGGACTTCATAATCAGATGTTTATTTCTAGAAATACTGTATATAACTTTCCATTTTGATTCTCAACAGACTTGTAATAATAATAATAATCCTTGCATTTGATATAGCGTTTTTCACATCTTCTAGACATCTCAAAATGCTTCACAGAATATACTATAAAGTGAATTTACTATATTTGTGAGCAAAATGCAGCAGCCAATTGCGCACAGCAGTGTCCCACAAACAGTGTGGATTGAAATAACCAATTTTATTATTGTGGTTTATTCGGAAGGATTATTATAAAGTGTGTGGAGTAACCCGCCCAAGGTTTCGCCCTGACCTGCCTGGATTTGAACACAGCTTGTAAGGCGAGTGTTCTAACCAATGAGATACAGGATTTGTACCAACTGCGCAAAGGTCAGCCATTTCTATACGGATTATGATTTATCAGAGCTGTAACTAAGGAGAAAATTCTACTGTGACTCTTTCACAAAGAGAAATAAAAATCGATTATCTTTGTTTGCTTACTCTGAGGTGCTTTTATATTAAAAGTCCTGAAAGATTTGAGTTAATTTGTAATGGAGGAATATAGAAGTCACTGTTATGCAATAAACATTTTGGTGAGGTGAGTTTTGCACCAGGCTATAAAATAGTCTCAACCATCAAGGTGAGAAGGTGCTTGAACATGCTAAGATTTACCATGCCAAAATACAGGGCTGAGGACTGTCTCTGGACCTCTGTCTGTGCTGAGATTGTGATCTCTCCTTTACCCTCAATCAGAGAACTCAAGGGGCACCCCAAACCTCATTGAAATTTTCTGAATCACTTGGACTGCTATCACATGCCTCCTTGCAGCAGCAAGATTGGCATTAGGCCATCTGCACATGCACCCATCTTGCCTATCCTGATTTTTATATCCCTAATTCTATTGTACTACTGGTCATATTTCAATGACTGAAAAGAATTAACTATCTTGCCAGTGGATTTGAACCCTTAAACAATGCATTGTTGGTGGGAAGCCAGTGAGCAGTTTTGCTTGCAGGCTTTATGTGCCAAGTATTCTATAATGCAGCCTATAATAACAATGCTTCACATCTGTTCAGTGAAAGTTGCTTCTAATTCAGGCTCAATCCTCAATAATTGCTGGTAGTGATTCTGACATTAATCTTACACTTACAGCAATTGAATGGCAAAAGTCAAACTGTTTCAGCAGGCATGATCCTGAACTGACAGCTGCTTATCATACAATTCACAATTATGCACAAGATCGGTTTAACCACACACAGAATTTATTGCCAATCATTTCATTTAACCTTTCTTTTTCTCCCTTTGTCTCCAGAAAGCAGTGGCATTTGGGATATGGTTTGACGGGTCCCAAAAGACCTCAAGTGCCTCTTTTTGTTTTGTTTGTTTTTGTTTGAGACTGAAAGAACTTTAATTCCTCTGTTTCTATTAATCTGTGAAATTGACATATAATTTTACCAGTCTGATACTGATCCTTACTTGCTTTGTTATCAGCCTCCTTGCCAACTGCGTTTAACACCCTTAATTACCCTATTTTGGAAACCAAATACTGTACTCACAATTTATTGTGATCCGGACTAAACCGCGGTAGTACTGCACGATAGTTTTCAGGGTATCCAGTATCTCTATAAATTAAGAAAAAAACATATGCAGTTTACCGGAAATTACAAAGTGTCAAGAAACACAGGTTTTAAATTGAGTTAACCATCTAGTCTAACACTCCTACTTGCTCCACATATCCTTTAATATTATTTCAAACATCTATCTATTCCACATAAATAAAAGCAAAGCATTATAAATCTGAAGTAAAAATAGAAAACACATGTATTTCATAGATGAAAGAGAACTTACAATGGGAAAACCTCAACCAATATCCTTACATAAGGATAATACAGACTCTCTACATGCTCTCTCGTTGGGCTGAACCTAGACTACTACAACTATTTTGTTTGGGACAAGAGGGCTGTCCAGACCTTACAGGAAGTACAAATAACAAGTTGCAAACAGCAACTTCAGGACAGACACCTGGAAATATTTATTTACATGGAGGCCTGATGAAGGTGTACAAAATACATAACAATAATAATAATCCTTGCTTTTGATATAGGGCTTTTCACATCTTATCGACGTCTCAAAGCGCTTCACAGAATATACTGTAAAGTGAATTGACTGTATATTTGTGAGCGAAACGCGGCAGCCAATTGCACACAGCAGTGTCCCACAAACAGTCGTGGATTGAAATTACCAATTTTATTATTGTGTTTTTTTTTGGACAGATTATTATTAGGCATGTGGAGTAAGGAAACGTGCCCAAGGTTTCGCCCTGACCTGCCTGGATTCGAACATAGGTCTCATGCTTCTAAGGCGAGTGCTCTAATCATTGAGCGACAGGAGTTCCACATAATAACTCCACATTACAATAACATGTGAAGCACTTCAACACAGAAATGTTCCAAAATTTACAGCACAGTAATTAGCCGTGAAGAAGTGTGAGACAGCTAAAACATTATAAAAATACAAGTTCTTTCTTCTTGCAGATGAATATTTTAGTATAGGTGACCTCAAGATGATTATTCTTTTTTGCTCAGATGGGTATCTCACACATGTGGAAACCCAGCAAACTGACAAATAATAATAATACCAATCCCTGCATTTGTGGCTTATCACATCATCTAGACATCTCAAAGCACTTCACATGATATACTGTAAAGTAGATTGAATGACAGTATATTATGGCCAAACATTAAGACTTTTTCTGTGTTAATCAGGAACACATCTCCCATTTCAACAATAGAAAGTGTAACAAAACACAGTCATTATATTTTATAGTAAAGTGTATGAAGCGAGTTGGGTTGTCCTCCAAACGTGAAAAGTGCTACACCCTATATCAAATGTAAGGATTATTATTATTGGGACATTCATTCCAGCATATTAGCTGATATTGAAATTGGATGGTTTGCCTGCTGCCACTTAGTTTATTTCTGACCCTTTATTCATTTTACATTGAGTTGTTTGTCACTGACCATCAAGTTTGGGGGGTTGGTATCTGTGCACTTTACTGGATGAACAATTAGCTTTATTTCTTTCACATATGTTCTAATAGGTAAGCAAAATATAGTATATAGTCAATTTTGTCTCTTTTAAAAATAACAAATGCTGATGTACTGTCCTAATTAAATATGTCACGTGGCAAATACCCAGTACAATATATTCAATTAACGTTTATGATTAATATTACTTCTATGATATTTTGCTATTTATTTATGAACTTATGAAAGTATTCTACTTAGGCAACGAATAGAAAATTAGAAGTGGGTAGGAAGTGTTTGAGACATTTAATAGTGTGGTTTTGACTACCAAAGCAACCTTTTCCTAATATAAAACATAGTTAAAGACTCATTTTAGCAATCAGTACAAAATACCCCTGTCTGCAATTCTTTACTGTGTGTAAAACATCACAGCACATCCATTGTTTCCAGGTGTTCTCAAGTGTCTTCAATACTAATAATCCTTGTATCTTAAATAATTCCCCAGTAGGCATCTACTGACTGCATTGAACTGTGCATGTAAGCAAGAATGGCTTTTGTAGAAAATGGAAAATGTGGCAGTGGTGAAGCAAGGATATTTTGTTGAAATTGGAGTTAAGGCAGAGGAGTTGGAGTTATGGCTTGTGTATGGGCAGGGCACAAACCCATGCTATTTTGGACTCATTTTATTCAACAAATTCAGCTTAATGGTGTAATCACTAAAAATGGCAAACCTTTTTGCTATATCTTTTTCAATATTTGGAAGTTTGAATGTTAGAATCAAGAAAAAGGAAACCTGATAACTTTTACATCGTCTGAATTCTTACCTTTCAAAATCCAAAGTTTTTACGGCTTCTTTGTTCATTAATAATTTATGAATTTTCTTATTGTAGCTATCCTTTAAGTTAAGTTGAATCATTTGCGAATTTGTTGTAGTACTCCAGTCCTGTAACAATGAATATATTACTTTACTCTTTTATATAGTATTCAGTTGAATCTTGCAGTTTCCCCTCACTACAAAATGCAACATAAACCATACTAAAACCACCATCCAACTATCAGTCCATCCATATTCACATTGATTGTCAAACTTCTGTTATCAATATGGAATATTAAAGGGTGTCAACCTGGCTCGGATTGTGGGACTCTGAGTCAAAAGTGGATTGAAGCCTCACATCAGAACTTTGAGTTTATAGTTTTGCCTGGCATTATACTATTAGAACTGCTATACAAATGTAATTTGTTGTTGTTCTTCGAGATGAGATGTTCAACTAAGTTCTTCTTTGTGCATGTTCCTGCCTGTTTAGGGATGTTAAAGATCTCACAGATCAGGTTATATCAAATTAAATGCAAGGATTGCATTTGTTAGATCAAATGCAAGGATTAGTATTATATCTTAAAGGATTTACTGTGTATCCCACCCCTTCCCACCCTATTTATTAATCCCTATTGTCTACATAAAGTATTTTGATACATGATCCTATCCTATGAATGTGTTATATATACTAGATACTGTTCTAGATACTATACACAGGATAAATTGGAACAATAAGAAAAGCTTGTAAATAAACTAAGTGCAATGAAAATAGTGTACTCTCAACAAAAAACTGCACAAAGGATTAAAGGACACAAAGACACAACTTGGCCATTCAAGTTTGCTGCAATTTGTTATATATTTTAAATGTTTCATTGTTGAAGTATTGGAAGAATTAGTAATCAAAGAGAGATGGGGAAAAAGAGAAAGAGTAACTTTAACTGAAAACATTTAGGTAGCACATCAAATTACTAATGTGCTGGGTATAGTTTTAAATTTCAGTATCAATACTCTTTTATATCTTGTTGGATATAATGTGGGCCCCACCAAAAATGACCTCTCATACTGCCATCTAGTGTTGCTGTATATCACATACCATTTCCTATGGCAAAATTGGAACTGCTGTTCAGAGCATAAAATAACGTACAGAAAACTTGACAAGTCAACACTTGTACCTTATATGTATTTCATCAACCGTCTATTTGCTCCAGTGATGCAAGTTTTGTGGTAAATAAAAAATTAGATGCAGATTGGAATAAAAAAGATGGTATTTTATGCACAGTACACCTGTTGCATGTGATTTGGAACATTGCTCGCAGACCAATTGCCTACAACTATAATTTCAATTGCATCAAATAGTGAGCACTGTACTTTGAAAAGTATCAGTTGTTTATTATCTGTGCAGACAAGCTTAAAAATCAGGAATTTCTAAGTTCACCCATATTGAGGTTTAAAAATATAAGATGGGCATATCATCTATGTGTATGGATCACTATAGATGTAATATTGGAAAGTGTACCACCCATTATGTGTGATAAGTATGAAGTAAAAGTGGAATAGAGCTCAAATTCTGTTCCTTCACATCCAACAGAGAATACTCTGGTATTCAAATAGTAACTGGCAACTCTAGCACAAAAAATATGGTGATTTAAGTACAACTCCAGCCTACCAATGCCTCTGACCATTGCGTCGGGCTTTCAGTGCATGAATTAAGGTACTGAATCTTACTGCTGGATACCCTCCAAGATGGAAATGAATGAGATGTGTTGCATATTGCTTTAAGGACCTAAGTGGCAATTTAGGTCCTTATGGATGATGCAAGGATAAAATAATTCTGGGAAAGTGACTGGACAGTTTTGAAAGAGGTTGATTTGTAAAGTTGGAATTAAAGGACTGAATGAATCTACATTACGTTTTAGATTAAATAGCATTACAAGATGCATCTGGTTAGGGCAAGTTCCAAAACACATTAGCTGATTTTCTACCTGTTAACAATTTGTATGTCAATGTATTCTACCCTGTAGGAAATCGTGTTCAATTACATTTGGATATTATTTATGCTGATTTGCAAATTCCAACATAGGTTTTACACAGCCCTAAATCTCTTAAACTCTAAATCTTTTATTCAGTAAAAAAAAACAGAATTTTTCCAATTGATGTGACATAGATGCAATTAACTTTGGTAACAATGTAAACTCTGAATGGTTAGATTGTGCTTTTAGGAGCTATGCCATCACTGAGGTTATAGCTGAGACCCAAGTCAACATATTTGAAGGTTTTTTAAAAATATATTTTGGAAAATGTCAGTTGAAAATGAGTGTGCAAATCATAATGAGGTACAGTGAAATCATGGACTACCACCAAATAGTTTTGCATGTACTAATCTGCACTGTAATAATGGATGCCCAATGACATATTTACAGTAATGATTTTATTGTGAAAGTACACTCTTATGGTTGAAATAAATTTCTTTGCAATAAAAGGCACGAATCACGTAAACTTCTCTATGAATATCTTAATGGAAGGGTTCAATGGATTTTAAAAAGTGTCACTTGACACTGGATATTTCAGTAGGGCGAAGATAAGCAAGATAAAAGGTTAAAATTCATATGTAAATTGGGTTTAAAAAATTTACATAGAGAAGGAAATTATGATACAGCGTTACTGTTGAAATATTAGGAATTGCAGGAGATTTTTTTAATGGGTATTTCTGTGGAGTTTATGTGTTGCTTTCCAGTTACAATCAGGAATCGCCACTTGTAACTCAGTCAATATTAATAACTCCCATTATGAGTCACTGTAACTTAGATGCCCCCCCTCCCAATAACATTGGCATTGTATATTTGTAGTATTCACAAGCAAACTGGATTTACAGAAGTCACATGAAAGGGTTTTCACAGAACATATTTGCAGAGCGAGTTGATTTTGCGACAGGCTGGCAAGGACTGGATGCCAATCTAATCATCCACCTGTATCCAGCTGATTTCAAATATTTTGGATGGGTGTTTCCAAATATACATCACATAGCCATTGTTAATGGTCTATTATGTTTTCATTGCTCCAGCAAATCTGGGATGCCCATAAAAATAGCAACATTTGGTTGACATGTCTTTCTGTTGTACTTCAGTTGCTCAGGTTTGAATAGTGGACACCAAAGACAGGCCTGGGGAGAATCCAGATGATGACTATTTTAATCTGCATGTTATCTGCAGATTTGATGTCCTCCTGCACTTCACAGCTCTTCGTTTAAATGGTTAAATTCTCAGAATTCAGCAGAGCTAAATTAAAATGACGTACTGTATTATGTAAAGATGTGAAGGTTTATACAGTCCCATTGAGCGTTTTCCACATCGTGGAAATATCCGATTGAGAAAGAATTCATGAAATAAAGACAAACCTATCAAGCACAAATAAAGTAAAACCTACAACTGTGCTTGCACGCTACTTTTAGTGTACAGGAAGATTAATCTATCCTATACTTACCAGATGCACTTTCTGCACCATGAAATATATAGAACTGATTTCCATTCATACAGTCAGTGAGGTATTTTTGTGCTTCCAGTCCTGTGATCTACTTTGGAATTGTAATGTGTACATTTCACTTTGCTACAAATTTTATTTTTATTGTATAATAATATACCTTGCATTTGGTACAGTGCTTTATCAAGTCGGAAGGATATCTCAAAGCGCTTCAAAGGATTTACTGTGAAATGGGGTGTCTGTGTATATGTTGGCAAATACAACAGCACAATTTCATACAGCAAACTCCCCTTTTTTTTTAATAGTGCTGTACCATGGGATCTTTAACCTGAACAGGCAGATGGGATCTGGGTTTAATGATTCATCCGAAAGACTGCACCTCTGACATTGGAGTGTCATCTTGGACTGCGAGATGATGTCCTGACATGAAATTTGAACCTACAACCCTCTGACTCAGAGGCAAGTCAGCATGAAAGACTATATCAAATGGAAGGATAATAATACTCAGAATCATTGCATTTGATATTGTGCCTTATCACATCTACAAGACGTCTCAAAGTGTCCTGCAAACAGTCGTGGATTGAGTGACCAAATTTTAAAAAAGTGATTACATACCTTGTTACTCATTGAGAATGGGTGTGGAACAGTTCAGATTATCTCCTATTAGGTGCTGTCATTTATGATTGATATTTCAGTATGCAAAAATGCTGTTCCTATTAGAATCTCCAAGATAGGCTGTGAATAAATGTAGTTGCTGCCAACAAACAGTTTAACATGCTTTCATAATAACACAGACTGGTGAAAATCAAATCATATCAAGCAGATCAATCAACAGATGAACGTGAAAGATAAGTTAATTTGTCAAGTTACAAGATTGGTTTAGATGATGATCACTCGGCCCAACTGATTTCATCCCTCCATAATACCAACCTTAGTGTCCCTCCATCAACATTGAGCTTTTTAAAAAAATTGTCTATTCTCCTGCCTTCAACCACCCTTCCTGGTAACAACAACAACTTTGATTTATATAGCGCCCTCCATGCCGGACGGCTTCTCAGAACGCTTTACAATAGCGGATCCCGGGACCGAGCCAGGGGCAGAAAGGTGACCAAAAGCGCGGTCGAAGAGAACCTGTAAGTCTTCTACCATAACAAGGGAATTTGGGGCTCTACTGTGATCTGCAACTTGTGGACAGGCAGTGAACCAAGTGGCCAATTTCAATATCAAAAGAATTTCACACATGATGGCTCTTGCCTCAAGTCCCATCTGGGTAACTATTTCACTCCAAGGATAAAGTAAATATAAATTAGTAACTAGAAGCTGTGCACCAAATGACTCATACAATTCAAATTATTTTCTTACTCCATCACGAGTTCCAAATCGATTATATGTTGATAGGCTTATGTTTTTCCGCTTCTGTTGAGTATCATCTATATCATAATCTTTTGGGTCAGCTTCCCGGCGCTGATGCCTGCGGAGAGGAAAAGGTGAATGTGTGGTGATGCTTTTGATTTTATTTCATAATATTTTCCCCTCAAAATGGATGATTACATGGTGATTTCAAAACCGCAAGCTATTTCATTACAAACTAACAAATTATATTTTGTTGTCTGTATACAGTAAAAGTCTGTTTATCTGAGACCCGATCAACCGTAACTTCTGTATAACCGGATAACCACATCAAAAGAAGGTCCGCATTCGATTAACTGGAATTTATCCGGCACAATGTATTTTTTTTAATTAAAAAAAGTTTTGGGGGTGTTTTCGGCTGAATATCCGGCATGTGCTTTAACCAGCCAGGTCCCGAGGGTGCCGCATAAACGGGCTTTTACTGTATTAACTTTGTAACCAAACTCAAGGTCTGTGATTTATTTGGATTATGTTTGATTTGTTACTTATAGGATTACTGTGGAGCCCCATTACAACATAGTTGTTGGGATTCATAAAATCTCAATCTGCACTATAATAAGGGGAGATAATCTGTTTCACTGAGCATGCAGTTAGATAGTCAGCCTCTCCCTGCATGTTAGTTCATTCCTACATGGCCAAATATCAGTCATTGATTTATCACTGAATGTCACTTCCAGTATACCATACACAAGCACATCAAGTAGTAATATCAGGGGCAATGTGATGTCCTAAAATTGGTTATTCTAGCGTGAAAACTGGCTGGGTGAAGGAAGTAATGTGTTAACTCACACTGTTATCACATCATAAAACATTGCACACTAATTTATCAATTGGCTACAGATAATTATACAAGGTGTTCATAAAGTCCTGTTACACCCATGTTTGCTTCTACAGTGCACTGACGAACATTGAAACATATGGAAGAATGATGGGAATTGTACTCAGTATTTATCTGTATTTAGAGGTCAACATTATCTTGGCAGATAACGATCCATGGCTATTTTTGGTGCAACATTTTCTGTAACATGATGGAGTGACAAGGCAATATATATATATATTTATATATGTTTGAGCTTATTTCAGCTCCTCTGTAGTCTCGTACTGTCATTAGTAACAGGGGGTAGAGATATTTTAATTTGTCCATTTTAGGCTCAGATGCTGGATAAGAATTCCAGATATCTAGAGTCTGGCAAGCCAGATGTTTACCATATACAGATAAAGATCACAACACCTGGATCCAAACATGGCTCATAGCTGCCCCTGGACTTGCTGGCCTAGAAATTGAAACATTGTTCACAAGACACCAATTTTCTTCTGATCTTTTGGGTAAGCTGACCTAACCAGCAAGCCATTTTTCAGCCCTGATTTGATGCAATGTAAATTAGGGAATATAGGATAAAATGAAGCTTCCCTCTCCACATTTCAATACTACTGGGAATTAAGCCATTTGTCCAGCCACTTAGGATGTCATCCCAATGTGAAACACATTACACAAATATAATTTGTATTGTATTCTCAACACAGCATTGAGCACAGCATTGAGCACAGCAATAATGGGTGCACCAGGATATCTTTTTCCAAAAAAAAGTTGATTTCCCAAAATAAATAATAATAATAATCCTTGCAGTGTCCCACAAACAGTTGTGGATAGAGTTACCAAATTATTAATATTTTTTAAAATGATTATTCCCAGAAAAGCGATCCGCCAATCGACCAACAACCGGTAGGGTTCCTGCTAGGTAAACAGAGGAGTGTGGAATAAGGATACTTGCCCAAGGCTTTGCCCTGCCTGGGTATCGAACTGAGGTCTCTCACCCAATGGGCTCCCACCAAGCCTTGGTTCTTGTCAACGCGCCTAATACTGTACTCTCTGGAATTAGGTAAACAGAATGCGTCCCTCCAGGGAGAGAGCGAGAGAGAGAGAGCACATTCCATTCCAACAATCGATTTCTGGGATTTCCATATTTAACAGCGACAAAATTACATTTGTATAGCGCCTTTCACGTCGGGGGGACGTCCCAAGGTGCTGGGCGATATAATAATAATAGAAGAGGGATAGGACTGCCACTATTATTTGGGCAAATACATTTGAAGAAGTTATACCATTAGCTATATAGTCCTGGACTGCTCCTCCGTTATATTCAATTTGAATACAAACTTGGTTCCTCAGCCTTGACCAAGTGCATGGGACAGTATATATAATAATAATCCTTACATTTGATATAGCACTTTTCACGTCTTCTAGACATCTCAAAGTGCTTCACAGAATACACTGTCAAGTGAATTGACTCTATTCAATATTTTGATACTATAATATAAGCAACCGTAACATATTTTTGCTTCCATCTTTTATTTTTAAATGAGTACTAATTAACTATAGCAGTACTCATTTGAGTAGTCAGTACTCAATAACTGTCCAGCGCATTGGGACGTCCTCCTGACATGAAAGGCACTATACAAATGTAATTTTGTTGTTGTTGTTATAGAGCATTATTGGTACTTAACAACAACTACTTATATACAGTAGTGCCCTTTTTTTTGGAGCTCCTGTAGCTCAGTGGTTAGAGCGCTCGGCTTACAAGTATGAGACCTGTGTTCGAACCTAGGCAGATCAGAGTGAAACCTTGGGCAAGTTTCGTTACTCCACATGCCGAATAATAATCCCTCCAAAAAAAAACACAATAATAAAATTGATCATTTCAATCCACAACTGTTTGTGGGACACTGCTGTGCGCAATTGGCGGCTGCCTTTTGCCCACAAGTATACAGTCAATTCACTTTACAGTATATTCTGTGAAGCGCTTTGAGATGTTGATAAAATGTGAAAAGCACGATATGAAGTGCAAGGATTATTATGATATGGATAGCATCTTTGAGCATTTAATTTTGACAAGCTGTTGACAATGTTTATTATTATGTTATTTATTATTAGTAGTATTATTATTAATGCTTCAATCTCCAGCCAGAAGTACAGCATTTGCCTTCACAAGCACCTATACCATAGCATTGTGAGAGAAAAGGCACAACGTATGGCTCAGAGCAAGCTTATTTCAAACTTACCAGTTTGAGGTCAAGGTAGGTCTACTATAAAATCCCAAAGTATTCGAGCGGAGAGAAAGAGATCCTTTACGATCCACATCTTCAGGTGCAAATTCCATCTCTTTCTGTTGAACCAAATATTCCTATTAACCTCACTTTCACAGTCCTTTATTTATCTTTTATTTGCCTAGGTCACTTAAACCTTACTTTATTACATTTTCTAATTAGCCACTGTGCAGCTCACTACTCTTTGTGGGTTTTACCTTTAATTCGCTTTATCTCTCAACTTTACTCTCTCACCTATTAGTTGTCTATTTTTTTGCTCTCTCTTGGTTTGTTTCTAGAATCTATCTCTGTTTCTCTCTGAGTGTGTGACTTTCTCTGAATCTGTCTATATGTGTCTGTGTGATACTTTCTCTCAATCACTCTGCATCTCTCTTTCTCTCCGAATGTGTGTCTCTGTCTGTCTTTATGACTCAGTGTATATAGCTGTAGTTTGCATGTGACTGTCTGTACAGGTATTCCTCGCTTAACATCGCAGTTTGGTTCTTGAGAAGTGCGACTTTAAGCGAAATGATGTTAAGCGAACACATTTTTACCGTAAGAATTAATGTATGAACTGGAGTTAGGTTCTTTTGGACATTTTTCGTCAGAATTTTCTAAAACAAAACATTATACAGGCTCTGAGACTGCCTGCCCGGCTCACTCTCTCGCTGCTGGACAACCTGATCGGCTCACTCACTCGCCCCCTGACTGCCTTCCCAGCTCATTCACTTGCTGCCGGTCTCACTCACTGCCGGCTGGCTGGTCTCACTCGCTGCCGACCTGCCTCGCTCTCTTGCTACCGGCCTGGCTCACTCCTAGCCTTCCCTTTACTCACTTGACGGGCAGGCCCTTTCTACCAGTTGGCGAACTATGTAATAATGAACGTCGCAACGTTAAATTAATATATGTTCCCTATGTATCAGCAACGTAATAATGAAAGAACGTTAACAGAGGCAAAGTTAAGCAGGTTTACCTATGTGTGGCTCTCTCACTCTCTCTCTGTGACTCAGTGTATATAGCTATAGTCGGTGTGTGATTGTCTGTATATAGCTGTCTGTTTGTCTGTGTGACTCAGTGTATATAGCTGTCTGTCTATCTGTCAGTCTTTGACTCTGTATATCACTGACATCTTCTGTGACTGTCTGTCTGTGTCAGTCTCTGTGGCTCAGTGTATATAGCTGCTGACTGTCTGTGTGTGTGGCTCAGTGTATATAGCTGCTGTCTGTGTGTGTGGCTCAGTGTATATAGCTGCTGTCTGTGTGTGTGGCTCAGTGTATATAGCTGCTGACTGTCTGTGTGTGTGGCTCAGTGTATATAGCTGCTGTCTGTGTGTGTGGCTCAGTGTATATAGCTGACTGACTGTCTGTGTGTGTGGCTCAGTGTATATAGCTGCTGACTGTCTGTGTGTGTGGCTCAGTGTATATGGCTGCTGTCTGTGTGTGTGGCTCAGTGTATATAGCTGCTGTCTGTGTGTGTGGCTCAGTGTATATGGCTGACTGACTGTCTGTGTGTGTGGCTCAGTGTATATAGCTGCTGTCTGTGTGTGTGGCTCAGTGTATATAGCTGCTGACTGTCTGTGTGTGTGGCTCAGTGTATATAGCTGCTGTCTGTGTGTGTGGCTCAGTGTATATAGCTGCTGACTGTCTGTGTGTGTGGCTCAGTGTATATAGCTGCTGTCTGTGTGTGTGGCTCAGTGTATATAGCTGCTGACTGTCTGTGTGTGTGGCTCAGTGTATATAGCTGCTGACTGTCTGTGTGTGTGGCTCAGTGTATATAGCTGCTGACTGTGTGTGTGGCTCAGTGTATATAGCTGCTGTCTGTGTGTGTGGCTCAGTGTATATAGATGCTGACTGTCTGTGTGTGTGGCTCAGTGTATATAGCTGCTGACTGTCTGTGTGTGTGGCTCAGTGTATATAGCTGCTGTCTGTGTGTGTGGCTCAGTGTATATGGCTGCTGTCTGTGTGTGTGGCTCAGTGTATATAGCTGCTGTCTGTGTGTGTGGCTCAGTGTATATAGCTGCTGACTGTCTGTGTGTGTGGCTCAGTGTATATAGCTGCTGACTGTCTGTGTGTGTGGCTCAGTGTATATAGCTGACTGACTGTCTGTGTGTGTGGCTCAGTGTATATAGCTGACTGACTGTCTGTGTGTGTGGCTCAGTGTATATAGCTGCTGACTGTCTGTGACTCTCTGTCTGTGACTCTCTGTGTCAGTGACAGTGAATCTAGTAGTAACCGCATCACTCAGAAGATTGAACGAGCGCGGCGGGATAAAATAGTACCGATCTCTCAGCATTCAGTTCGCTCGATTTGTGAATTTTGACGCCAGGAATTGAAACCAAAACGTAAATGAATATAAAGTGTTCATTAAAACAACGTTTCTGGGGGACTGTTTCCTCTGTTCAAAAATAGTAACCGCGTTGCTATGGACGCTAAGGGGGGCGGTGCACACAGGGATACGCGCAACAAAATATCTCTCCGCGACACTCGCCCCCCCCCCCCCCCCCCCCCCCCGGACTACTTTCTGAAAGAGTTTGGAGCCTTTGAGCAGCTCAGCTCATATTGGCTTCAATTTAAACTTCAGCCTGTATTACCAGCTCAAAGATACACTTTATTATATATTTTATAGGTACTCGGTTACTGCATTTCACTATTTGGAATTGATTTGCCCCAAAAATACACAGTACAAAACACACACTTACAATAAATCCAAACAACAACTGGATCAAATATATTAATGTTGTAATAGATTAGGGCTTCTGAGTCTCTCTCTTTCGAGAGCTCTTTATTGTAATATCACACAATAATCCTTACAATTGGTAATAGCCCCTTTCACATCAGGAGGACATCTCAGAACGCTTGCTTAATGGGTAGGGTTGCCAACCGTCCTGTTTCAGACAGGAAAGCCTGGATTGAAGGGGATCTGTGCAATCAGAAGCAGTGACCGACCGACACCGAATATCCATCATTATTCTCACAGTTAAAACAGAACGCTTACTTGTGAGCACATGCCATGGCTGGGCTGTCTGTGTACCTGCCAGCCTAGCAAGAACAGTTCAAAACCACATAGCTTGTCATTGAGAGCACTGTCTGGGAAGCTTTCAGCTGCTTGTTCAGTTTGGTGGACACACACACTAAGTTACAGTCAGAGAGACTACCCGTTAAATGGTTACATACAGACTACACCTGCACACTGAGTTACAGTCACTGGACTGTGGTCCAGTTGGCTTACAGGTTTAACAGAAGCTGAGTGGGAAAAATCCATGTTTGCCAAACAAATACAAGTACAAAACACACACTTACAATAAATCCTAACAACAATAAAATTACATTTATTGAGAGCTCCTTTCACATTGGGAAGACGTCCCAAGGCACTGAACAGTCAGGGGTCGGGACCCGAGCATGGAGTAGTGGCGGGGTAAGGGTGAGGGGAGGCAGAGATGTGGGAGGGTTGATGAAGGCACGGTCGAAAAGGAGAGTCTTGAGACTGCCCTTCAAAGAGGCAAGGGAGGAAACGAGGCGGAGGAACTGTGAACTTGAGTTCCAGAGTGGGGGCAGAGAAGCTGAAAGCCTGACCACCGATGGTAGGGCGGGTTGGGTGCGAGACATGGAGCAGACCAGAGCCTGCTGAACAGAATGAGCAGGAAGGTGGGCAGGGTGAGTCAGCAGGTCGGAGAGGTAGGAGGGGATAAGGCCATGGATGGCCTTGAAAGCGAGGACAAGGATCTTGAATTCTATCCTCTGGCGGATGGGGAGCCAATGGAGCTGGGCGAGGGTGAGAGTGATGGGGTCGCAGAGTCTGGTGCCGGAGAGGACACGAGCTGCAGCGTTTTGGATGATCTGCAGCTTGTGAATGGGACAGTGAAGTGCTTTGAGACATCTCCCAATGTGAAAGGCAATGTGAGCAAAGTTCTTCAGGGACAAACAAACGTACATTGTAACTATGGTATTCTGACAACTGCTTGCCCACCTAAATTTTGCTCCAATCAGTTTCATACTCTATTATAATTTGAATGCAGTCTTAACCATAGCTATATTTTAATCAATTAAATTATCTTCCTCAGTGTAGCTATATTAAAAAAAAGCTGAGTAAAGTTAGCTGATTCGTTCAATATTTACTACAGAATCTGGAGTGCAAATCACACATTCTATCTTCAAATTCAGACAAAAAGCAAAGTTATTTTAGACTTGGCAAAATGGTTAATTAGCATGCTGAAACCATTTGAAACAAGTAGTACAGTTAATAAAAATCCCTACCGACAATGGAGTCGGGATATCTGCTAA
>CM068742.1:102397362-102402672 GCA_035084275.1 Hydrolagus colliei
CAGGGTATTAAAGGATATGGGGAGATTGTAGAAAATTGGAATTGAAAGGATTAGTAGAAGTACAGATCAACCATGATCTAATTAAATGGTGGAACAGGCTAGAAGGGCTGAATGGCCTCCTGTTCCTATAATAATAATATTTGCATTTGATATAGCGCTCTCAAGCGCTTCACAATATACTGTGAAGTGAATCGACTATATTTGTGAGCGAAACGCGGCAGCCAATTGTGCACAGCAGTCCCACAAACAGTTGTGGATTAAAATCACCAATTTTTATTATAGTGTTTTTGGGGGGAGAGATTATTATCAGGCTTGTGGAATATGTTCCTAACTGGAGTCCTGTAGCTCGGTGGTTAGAGGCACTTACCTTACAAGCGAGAGACCTGGGTTCGATTCCAGGCTGGGCGAAAACCTTGGGCAAGCTTCCTTACTCACACACCTGATAACACTCCCTCAAAATAAAATTGGTCATTTCAATCCACGACTGTTTGTGGGACACATAAATACAGTCAATTCACTTTACAGTATATTCTGCGAAGTGTTTTGAGATGTCTAGAAGACCTGAAACCGCTATATCAAATGTAAGGATTATTAATAACTGGGGATTGAAATGAAGGGTGGAGTGGTGGATGGGAATGTGACCAACAGTTTAGAGAAAAAAATAATGTTGCAGTGGTTTTATACATGGATTGGACTATCCAGAATGTTTCCTTATTGTGCCAGCTCATTTAAAAAGGAATTGTTTAGTTACAGTTTGGGGCAAATTGGTGGTTTGGTGGTTTATTAGAGAGCAATGTAGAACTTTTTTTTGCTTTGGAGATAACAATATTTTTCTGCCTGTCCTGGGTTTTCCTACCTTAGAAAAATTTGAATCTGGTATAATGCTTAAAACATCAAAATATTTAAACACTTCACAGATTACTTCTGGAAAGTGTAGTAACTATCTTAGTGAACACTGCAGCCAATTTGCACACATTATCCACTAACAGCAACAAATGAATGAGATCTAATGTGAAAGGCGCCATACAAATGTAATTTTGTATATCTGGAGGAATGTTGGCAAGGCCTCCGGGAGAAACTCCTTGCCCTAAGTGTCCTGGATCTTTGATATCTTGCTGAACAGTTGGGCCAGTGGTCATTGATTTATTGTCTCATTGAGAGAGTGCCAGGATCCCTGCACTGGTGTATCAGCCTAGATAATGTACTGAAAATACCTGACATGGGGCTTGAACCCACAACCTCCTGACTCAGAGGCAGGAAATCTTTTTGATTTGTCTCTGCCTTAACTCAGGAATGGTGTGACTAGTTTAGGCTGGCTGGCATTGCTGCCCTAACTGAGATCAGCTAACCCAAACAGAGACTGGGAGATCTCCAGCTTTCTGATTCACTTACAATGGGCAACCAAGCCATCGCCCTTTCTATAGCCTGGGAAGAGACCTTCTAAAAACTTTTATAAGAGAAAAAAAAACAACCAAACGTGAAACAATACAATAAATTCTGAATTGAGGTTCCCTTGCTGTTTTCCTTATATAAAAACCATACACACACACACAAATATTGTCTTTGAAAAAGAAGTGTTTTACAGAAGGAAATACACCTGGGAAGGATGAGATTGCTTTAAACTAAAGGAACTTATCCTGACAATCTCCCCCTATTAAATGTGCAAGTCTCGGGTCATTACCCGTGGTTTGTGGTGGAGAACGGAATTGGCAGAATGAATCTATTACAGCTTTGGTAAGTAATTCTCATTTGCTTTGAAAGTGCAACTAAACATCTGGTAAATCTCTGAGCCGGGCTTTCCCTGGTCGCCCGAGATAATAACCCAACACAGCGTTAACAAACATTCACCTCAATTGTTGGCAGTCTTCACAGTATCAATATATTTCACTCTGATTAGAGAAAACAATAGCTTCAGGGCAGCAGGGCTGGGATGATGGCTTGTTCCCACACTGCTTTAGACGCCGTGTTAATCATTCGTATTAAATGGACAGCCCAACCGTGATTGGTTAGGCAGAGGCTCGCACTGAGTGAAATGGGCAAATATGTATCATTATGCTCTTGAGCAAAAGCCATCTGGGGAGAGATGGTCTGAGAAGGCAAATGGCGAAGGGCAGCTCTGTGTGACACCTCACCCAGGAGACTGGGGGTGGAGGGCAGCCTTCAGACTGTCTCCCAGACTGACTTTAATTCGTCCTCCGCCAGTTAATTAAAATACAAATGCAAGTTGTTTCCCCGTTTGAAGTTTCACGCAGGAGAACGCACAGAGAGTGGACTTCAGTAGTTAACATTGAATTCAACTTTTTGTCATGTTCTCTAATGACACATATTTGCCCATTTCACTCAGCGTGAGCCTCTGGTATGCGACCTCGATGGAGTAAATTCTACCTAGGTGGGATTCCTACAGTGTGTATTCTAAAATATTACACTAATACTCTATGAGCTCCACAATAATATTAATAATTATCCTTACATTTGATCCTCATCACATAGTAACACGGTATGAAAGCGCTTGGCGGAATTTATTGTACAACGCAGTGACTATATTTGTAGGCAAACAGAAATCATGGCAACCACTGAATGGTTTAAAAGGCGTCTGTCTAAACGAGTATTTTCATGTTGTTTTTAAAAAAACACACGAGTTGGAGGATTGTGAGTGAATTTCACCTCATACAGTACATCTGTTCACAGAGCACCGTACCCTCGGCGAGATCTGTCACTCTCAGCTACACAGTTGTGAGGTCAGATCTACCTGAACTATATTATATGGGACACATAAAATATTATTGGGACATCTTAAAAATAGTGTCGAATCTCTGGCGTAGACAGTGAAAATTAAACCCTTTGCTCACCCAGCTCTGAAAGTACAATATGGAAACAAATAATAATATAATAATCCTGCCAGTTGATATAGAAAATAAAAATGAATCCTGTGGAGACTGACTTTGACAAGGTGAAAATAGATCAATGTTACTCTGAAAGGTTTGGAAATCGTTACGAGCAAGTTAATATAGGCAACAAAATTGGAGGGTGGGAGAGTGTTCAAACTACATTTGGATGTTAATTTGAGGGGCATTGTACTGGGAGTAATAGCTTCAGTGAGCACAGGGTTATTTTCTCGTCAGCCACCAGTCATCGTTAGTTGGTAAGATTTCACTTGCAAGTGGGTTGTTTTTTTCCCCCACAAAGCAGCACTGCAGCTCCAAACAAACTGTTTCCTTCATACCACAGTTCAACAAGCAGCCAAGAAGCGTGAGAAAACAGTGCTTTTCTCCCCAAGTGAAAAAAAATTTAGAGCGTTTCTGCCAATGCAGACGAGACATTTGTGAACTTATACATTAGACAATAAAGTGCGTAGCATTGTATCATCCAGTCGAAAGTTGAAGGTATTTTAAAACACAGCGACGTAGTGTTAACGAGGTGGGTACATCATACCGTGTGTAAGGAGTACCGTGAGACGGTAATATGTGGGCACAGACAGGCCTGAGAGGGGCGACGAGGAAAGCAAACCTGAAATAATAATGGCAACCTGGGAATGCAGGACATGAGATCATAAAGTATTCAACAATAACACAGGGGTCTGGGTTCATTGCCATTAATAACTGGAGTCAGAAAAAAAAGTGTGTTACACCTAGTGTATACGTGACAGGTTTCTTACAGGTGTTAGTTGCTGCTTTTGTCTCGACGGCGAAATGGATTCATCTTCTTCTTAAATTGTTCAAGACCCGACACTTGCCCAACGCGTCAACGGTGTTTCGTTTTGCAAATCCAGTGACCTCGAGAAGGGCCAGACCCCGCAGCAAGTTAGTTAGTTAGTTAGTCAGTCAGTCAGTTGTGTGTTTGACACACTGGTTGACAGTTGCAAACAATTGCCCGAAGAAATTACTAACCACCACCTTAATGGGCCGAGCATTGTTTTGAAACGGTATCTGAGCCTCCCGAAAGCCTCTCCTCCGTGTCAGATTTTGCTTGAACTCAATATGACCTTAATTCAAGGACTAAAACGCGGTTTGGAGACTTGCATTCTCTCTCTCTCTCTCTCTCTCCCGGCGTGCTGTGATTAGGATTATTTGCGCGCCGGAGAACCAGGCTGGCCTCCTTCTCAGGTTGTTTCGAATACCAGGCAAATTCTGTGTGTGTGTGTGTGGGGGGGGGGGGGGGGGGGGTACAAATAAAGCTGGTGTAATATACAGCGTGTAAGAAAGACTTCTAGAGATTCAGATCCACTCAAAAACAATTCATTCGCGTTACAAATGGGTTGCAAATCAGGTCCACAGCAGCAGCAGCAACAACTTGCATTTGCTTAGAGCGTCTCAGGGCGTTTAAAGTTCAACGCGTGTCTCAGCCCCGTTTGAATCCCGAACACCGAGTAACCATCGAACAAACTGACAGCAAACATAACACCATCAAACGGTGATTTCTGTGTGTGTGGTGTTGTGTGTGTGTGTGTGAAGTGGAGCTTCAGCCCTGTTCTCTGCCGGGCTGACACAGGGCAGCTCTCTGAATATTTCATTGCAAGTTGACGATTAATTAAAAAAAACACAACGAAATTGTTACTAAAGCTGCCAGGACTCTGCTCGTGTGGTGGGTTAATCTGCTCGCCACATGCTCACTCCTGTTCTGACTATTCATTTCCAGCTAATCGTTTATATGACAAAAAAGGAGGCGGGGGGGGGTGATACATAGATTTCAGCATCTTATACTACAGCAATGTAGGAGGAGGGGGTAAGGGAAGGGGATGTCTGTACATAACTGATCTCGATTAAAAATGTCTTTCACTTTAGCGGCAGCTCAATTCTCACGGGTCGTTTCACTGTTGCATTTTGCACAGTTTGTTGGTTGGGCGAGGCAGCGTTTCACTCACGCTGGACACACTCAAAACTAACTGTTTCGCGGATCGCATCGAGGACCACGTACATCTCGGTGCAAACGACGCTTTTATTTTTTTTTTGGGGGGCCGTCGTTTCCCTTGAATGCACTGATCAAACAATCTTGTTTACTGTGCTGAGGTGGGGTTGACACAGTCTCTCGCTGTGCAGCCCCCCCCCCCCCCCCCCCCCCCCCCCCCACCCACACACACACACAGAGACACACACAGACACATTCATGGCAAAAACTGGAGTTACTTTGGGAAATGTCCAAAGTCGAGTCCAACTTCAGTGAAGCAGCACTTGCTCATCAGAACATCGCTGTGGGTCGATTGCCGAGGATGGAAACCTTTGCTTGAGAGAGATCGCTGCTTTCCTGTTGCTATTGCATTCGGTGCAAATAACAAAGTCCCTCTACAACAACAACAACAACAACAACAACCCA